>JACXIL010000131.1:63620-84856 GCA_014737365.1 Bombus soroeensis | reverse complement strand
TAGGTTTAATTATTTACGTGGTGCAATGGAACCTGTGGAATTAATTTCAATTAAATTAAGCCAATAGCTAGCGTCTCTTTTTACAATTAGTATTTTATATTTCGAAATCAATAATAGATGAACAATTACAGAGAACAGGACACAATATAAATGTAATACTTTTTAAATTATTTATGGACTCTGCATCTTCTTTACTGCTAAATCAAATTTTACAATCATACACTGAACTATAGGTTGAATCATATTCTCTTTGTTCAAACCATCTGGTGCCATAAACATCTCAAAATAAGAAGGTTCTCGTTATCGCTTTCACCGTAATCTTCCCTTTCTTCAATATGTAGACTTAAAACCTTGATGATTGATATCCGTCCAAATTTCAAAACTTTATCGTACAAGACATATCTAGATACTGGCAGTCCTTTATTGCTGGTTTATTGTCATTGTCAAATTTATTTTTCAAACGCATTAGAGTTTTCTTACTACTTGAAACACCTGAGTAATTTTCAATTACATGTTTCCCTCTTTCACGTTATTAATTATAGATCTTCGAACGTTGTAGATTTTTGCAACTCTTGCAACACTTCCATATCTTTTTCTAACTGTTCAGGCATCTTTTCTTTCCTTTCGTCGCTCGTTACGACACGTTTCCTCTTTGATGTCATTAGACGCGAGATATTAACGCGTGCAATATTACCTTCGTATTAAGGTAATAGGAAAATAATATGAAATTATAGAAAGGACACATAGTAGTGATGGGCACAAGTGAAAGATTTGTTCTGCTGATGGAATGTTTCGACAGTAGAATATTCGAATAGTGGAATATTCGGATAATAGATCCTCGGCTACTGGATGTTCGACTGTATTCTATTGTACGTGTATTATTAATCTTCTGTTTTTACTTCGTTGGCGCGAAATTTCTAAGAAGAATTTCCAGCGTAATTCCACGATAATCGAACTTGTACAATTTTTTTTGCGCTATAAAATAGAAATATGTAAAAATGCTCTATAAAATTAAAATAGTAAATATAAATAGTTAAAATAATAAAATAGTATAATTAAATAGTTAAATGTTAATATAAATAATTGCAGTACGAAAGTAGAATGTTAAATTGACTAGCGTAGTTAATTGAAACAACAGGTCTGGCAACGTCGCCACGGATGTCAGAATGGACTTGTCATCATGAAAAAAAAGACAAGAAAGAAAAATGTCGATTTGGAATTGCCAAAAAAAGACTAGAGAATTAATAATTATAAAAGAAAATTCGTTAAACTTGAGAAAATTATTTAACAATAATAAATAAATTGAAATTAGTATTATATTATTTAATGTCTTATCTCCAAATTTCGGATAACTAATACGGTTCAGACTTAATATGAATTTGTGAAAATAGTAAATATACATGTAACATGAATATACGTTATAGTAAAAATGATTTCTATTAACAAAGATAATAACACGGTACAAGGAGATTAAAAAAATGCGATACGGTAGAAAATAAGGAGAACGAAAGAAGAAATTCTTATCAAATCTCTTTATCAACGTTCATATTAAACGAAATAAATTTTCATTCGTTAAAACTTCACATCAGATAGGAACGCGATAATTTACCGAGACTGATTTCGATGATTGGTCATTATTGTAGTCGATTACGTATATTGTAACTGATGTACGACTGTTAATAAAACTAGTTGCTCTGTTGGCGGAATCTCTTTTCTAAAATAATCTTACTTAAATATTACTCAATTATTATAATTATCATATTATTATCATTATTGCAATCGATTACGTATATTGCAACTGATGCACGATTGTTAATAAAACTAGTTGCTCTGTTAGCGGAATCTCTTCTTAGAAATAATCTTACTTAAACATTGATTTATTTAAACATTAATGACACCTTAATCGTAAGAATTTATATGTAAATTTATAGACTTGTGATACGTTTTCCAGGTACGTGATCCGTTGGACAAAGAAAAATATTACACTTTTGTTCTTTAGATTTTTATTTTGTTTATTTACTATATGACAATATATAAACAGGGTGGTTCAGCTGAATGCGATCACCTAAATGTTTGCTTTATTTATTTTTGTAGGAAGAACTTCTCAGTACAAAATTACGCTACCTCAGGTGTCGCGTGTAAGAGTTGCACCTTTTCTCAGGTTTTTTTTTTAAGATTTCGTGGTCATCGGTATTTTTTAGATTTTTGGTATTTATTGGCTATATTTCTTTATCCAGCAATTGATACGTTCTTTTTTATTTTTCATAAGAAAGTATTAAGGTACTTGTGTCCGAAGATGCTTAATTTTCAAAAAATATTTTGATCTTAATTTTGTACAACTTGGCGTATGAAAGATAGGGCAAGATACTCCTGTGTTTATCTTTCGCTTTTTTTTGTGTGTTTCGTACACTGTATTTGATGAAATTCGGATGGAAATATTTTTGAATCTAACGCAATCGCCCAAGAAATCTTCATTTTTTATTTAACGATAATACAAATTGTTTGAAGGAAAATACTTGAATGCAAAAGGTGTAAAACTGGTTTATGTGTCTGCTTTTTAAATAGAATGTCTTATTTTTATTCATATCTTATATCTTATATTTTGTTTATATCTTATTTTTGTTTATATATATATTGTTTTGTTTAAATTTCTTCCAGTCGTTAGCCCATTTTGCCCCGAAAAATTTTACTCAATCCCAATTTGTATGCGTGAAAAAGTATATAAAATAAATATACAAATAAATCATTAATCGATAATAAATCAAAGAAGTTTAATTTTAAACAATTCTTTGTTATATTTATAATCGTATCATTTATTACCATTTAATAAGACAAAATTAAATTTGCATATTGACGAGATGAACGTGCTTATTGACTTTCGCATAAAGACTCAAATTTTGGCTGGATATTTGATACAACTGTATATCGTGGAGGCCTAAGAGATATCGGGTGAACTATAAACAATATCGCGAGAAAGCCCAAGTGCCGATAGGTCGTGACCCTGGCCACGAGCAGTTGCGGAACACGTGCGTGGTGGAACTAAGACAAAACACAAAGGGATGCTAAGGGAGAAAGACGAATTAACAGTCAGAGAGTTAGTTCAGAAGTCAGAGAGTGTGAATCGAGAAGTCAGGGAGGTAGTGTTGCTAGCGTTGTCGAGAGAGTGTGGTCCGCGTAAGAGAGGGCGTTGGGTCCGTGGTGACGAGAGTTGCAAATTAACTATTTAGTTGTCTAAATTATAGTACGTTATTGTATATAGTTCACGTTAAACAACCATCGTTTCCTGTTTAACCAACACTTGTTTAATCCATTTATTGTAAATAAATTAATTGATAGTAAAGATCGTACACAACAGAGCATCTTCAACGTCCCTCAGAGGTAATTGATATTTCGGTTGTACAGTCCTCAATGACGAGGACTTTGTTTTGCAACAGATACGTAGTATAAAATGTTATAAGTGTGTTTATGATTTTTTTATCATTATAGTATTATTATTAGTATAGTAATACCATTTTAGAAATTGTTGGAGGTTATGTCCTAATTCCAAGCGAAGGTCCATTTAAACGATTTTTTAAAAAGCTGCAGTTTCATACCTGTGTCGATTAAACAATTTTGTGAATTCTTGATTCTTTGATTAATTAATTTAAGATGATCGATATCTTTTCATTTCACTGGTATGTGGCAGTTGCAGAAATTTCCAGGACCCCATAATTCTGTTACGCAATCTCATATAGGGTCTGGACCCATAATTTGAGAAGCTTTGCTGTAGAGAATAAAAAATCACATACGTTGGTGTAAAAAAATGTACAGTTCTATTAAAAAAAAAAAAATACCGATGACCTTGAAGTCTCCTAGAAAAGGAATGAACTTGAAGAAATCTTTTCACCGTTACACGTGCCCCTTGAAATAGCCTAACTTCGTCCTGAAAAGTTTTTTCATGCAGCAATACGTGAAGCAGATATTTAGGTGATTCCATTCAGCTGAGTCACCCTGTATAACGATATTACCATATAACGCTATATAAAATCGTTATCCTACTATTCTAATGTGTTTTTTTATGAACTAATAAACATATTCACGTCACTAGTTCCCAGTATTAATCTCGTGAGGTGTAGATTTATAAGAGAAATAGAAGTTTCAACTTCTGTTGGAATAGACTTTTATATTATGTTATATTAATATATCTTTTATATTATATTGTATATTAATTTCTTTATATTATATTGCATCAGTTGTATCAAATGATGATTTATGATATGATAGAATTCAAGGTCAGCCGAATACAAAAATCAAATAAATATTCCGCATTTTAAGTAGATATTTGATAAAACACTGCATTTATTGAATACAGTTAGGAAAAAAGATTCTGTCGTTTTAGATATTTGATGTTATTATTAAAAGACAGCATTCGTCTGTGAACGCTGCAACATTTCATAATTGTCGTGAATTTCATTTTAAATGACGCACTGTACGTCTAACGTAATGATCTTTCTCTTTTAGTTTATTTAATCATTTGTTCGTCATATAACAATTTTGTAAATTGTTTTAATTGATTGTTTCTTGTTTTCATCTTACAATAAACGTGCGTTTAAAAATCTTATCTCGTCGGTTAGTTGGTTAGTGATTGGGGCTGGTGAGGAGGACTAAAAGAAAAAAATCAAGAAGATTGTTAACCGGTATATTTATCTTCATCACCCGTACCAAAATGAATAATTCATGTCGAAAATCGGCAAAACCGTGGCTGCTTAAATTGCAAAGTTCGTAATTTCTTTTTTTGGTAATTTAAAAATCAAAAGGACGATTAAGTATTAACATAAAAAAGTATAATTTTGGTACCGTTTCGCGAAATAGTGTGACGAAATAAGTTTGTGTCCTTTTACCACCTATATTTCGAAATATGATGATTCGAAATTCGGTAGAACACGATTGTCTGAATTGATTGCTTTCACAATGACCGGATAATCGAATTTTTCGAATAATCGAATGACTCGCGTCTAACTAAATTCTACATGAAAAATGAGAATTTCTTACAAATATGTATTACATGTATTACATACGTATGTTTTAATCATTCCTGTTCTTCTAATTTTTCTGACATTTTTGCTGCTAAATTGAATATCATTTTTAGACTTGGTACAGTGTTCCCTCGATCAACGTGGGGGACACCTACTGACCGCGTAGTTGCAAAGCAACTCTCCTCCCACAAAAACTGGAGCACAGCATACTCACATACGTACACACATTTATATTCTTCCCGTTCATGTGTATATGTTCATCATATTTGAAAAGGAGATTTTACTTTGCGAGGAGAAATATAAAAATAACAAAGTATTACGCTCTCTGTCCTCGTGTTTCATACGTTTTTTCAAGTTTCGCAAGGTTGAAGTTAAAATATTTTTCAAATTAATTATTTTTCGATCCAAGTACCTTCACACCTTTTCGCAGAGAATTAAAAAATCCATCGAATGATGTATAAAAAAATGTATTGTTCCATTTGGGACAATGGACGTGACTTTGTCTTTTCATCGAGCTGAAACTTAAATTAAAAAATTTCAAATTAAAAATCTGAAGATTAAAAAAAAAAGAACAAAGGTCGTGACTTTATCTTTCCATCGGGCTGAAACCTCTCTTTTTTTTTTTTAATTCTTGATATTGCAATTTGTAGTCGGTTGGAAGCTGATTAATTTTTGCTTGAAACATTTTTTCGTACTATTATCGGAGGTAGCTGAGAAAAATCGTGATCACTGATTTTTACACCACTCTGTATTAGATTGGTTACATTATTACTTATACTACATATATACGGTACTTACACTATTACTTATACTTATACATAAATTGATTTGAAACAAACGTAAAAAAAAAAAAAAAATGAAATTTGTGAAAAAGAAAAATCCGAGTATAATCGAAAATACTATTACTACTACTACTACTACTAATAATAATAATACTATGGAAATAATAATAATAATAATAATAATAATAATATTATGGAAATAATTATGTAGTTAAATAATTAAATAGTTAAATGTTAATATAAATAATTGCAGTACGAAAGTAGAATATTAAATTGACTAGCGTAGTTAATTGAAACAGCAGGCCTGGCAACGTCGCCGCGGATGTCAGAATGGTCTTGTCATCATGAAAAAAAAGACAAGAAAGAAAAATATCGATTTGGAATTGCCAAAGAAAGATTGGAGAATTAATAATTATAAAAGAAAATTCGTTAAACTTGAGAAAATTATTTAACAGTAATAAATAAATTGAAATTAGTATTATATTATTTAATGTCTTATCTCCAAATTTCGGTTAACTAATACGGTTCAGACTTAATATGAGTTTGAAACAATTATACATTATATCTTTTATAACGGACTATCTTTTTCACAGAATTAGCTTTAACTAAAGAAATTGGTGTATTTTAATCAATCGTCACTCGTTATTCAAACGTTTAAACATACGCATTGTGAGACGTTGCCACATTGGCTGCATTGCGTAGCTTCTGAAAGATTTCCACGTAAATCTGTGTTTTTCATTAGTATTCAAATAAAAAGCATCTGGGCAGTTCTACAAAAATAGAAAAATTCACTTTGTCACACTTGGATATAATTTTCTGCCAATTTTGGCACGGTTCTTGGATATAGCTTTTCCATTTTCGAAGGAAAAGTAAAACTAAAATCCTTTCTTTTTCATCACTGTGTGATGACAAAGTTTCGACTTTTATTAACAATTTCTCGATAACTATGTGATAAATCGATTTCAGATTTTACACGAGGATCTCTTGCGCTCCAAATTAATTCTGCTCGATATTTGAAATTTGAGGTTTAATCTTGAATTTTGAGGTTTACCTAAGAATTACCTTCAAATGTGTCCGAATATTAAAATGAATAATTAGACGTATGTAGGTATCAGCTCACCGCAAGTACCGGGAAAGGCGCGAGTACCCGGTATTACAGCAGATAGATGTAACTGGAATGCACGATACCCTATTGACTATTGTACAAAAGATTACAAAAGTGATTTTATAGCTATGTTTCGACAACTGCGCAACAGGACTTATCTCATTAAGTAGTTAACGTTTGAATTGTCAATAACTGGTTAGTCATTAAAATAAAAGGTATCAGCAATTCTGAAGTGTTTTTTACCAAGATTGTCCGAAGAGGTGTGAAGGTCTAACAGTGGGAATTTCTGTCGTATGTACAGAACAATTGATTTATTATTGTCATGTGTCGTTTTGAAATTTCCATGCATGTCAGCGAACAATTTGTTACGTAATGACCACTACTTTACCATTTACGATAGTCTTGACACTAACCATAAAAAGGATCAGCTGGGAGCAAATGATTTTTACTTCATTTGGCAGTACACATACACCTTTGGCTATTCGAGAATACAGTTCTTAATGCAGCACAATGTGGAACATTTTTTCTAGGAAGAAGCAAAGATAAAACTTTCCTAAAAAGGGATTTTTCTAAAAATGTTGCGGGAAATATTACACGTGAGAAAGAAGGTTCGTGTAGGTCTCATTTTGTTCATCTTGGAACATGCTATATTGCTGCTTATGGCAGAGATATGATACAATCCTTGATGTGGCAAACATAAAAGAAAAATAACGCTTCCAAAGTGGATCCAAAATATTGTTGAGATTGAACCATTTATTGAGCAGACTGTAATACTTTTAGAGACAAAAGTTTCAGTGTAATAGACGTACGTATCAGTGGCTATGAAAATGACTTAAGTTAATTGCTTTTCATGCAGATATTCTTGCGTATTATTGTAACGTAGATTGTAACATAAAATAAAGTAAAAATTCAACTTCTCTTTAGGTTGTAGACTTACACAATTTTCATAATCATTGGCGCGTATGTAAGAAGATTTCCCTCTGCTTACATTTTCATTGTCTGTCAAGTCGAAAATTAGATTTCGTCACATTCTCTCACTAAATGCGCCATTGTACCGACGAGAGCTAGTAGTATGTGCAATATCCTGCAAAGATTTTAGAGCAACCAGGGCCATGTAAATTTTGAAATTTTACCTACGCCAGGTGATACAAATACGTTTCGATGGAAGACGCGTTTAACACGTTGAATGCCACGCCAGTTTTACAAGGTTTGGCTGTAGCACCACGATAAATTTTTTATTATGCGATACATATAATGTTGAAATATTACCTGCAAGAGATATGTTACAGTGTATAATCATCATTAATGAATTTATCTCACTGGGGTCACCGGTGACCCCCATCGCGCTGAGGTGCAATTTCACTTGATTCACTTATTTTTTGCGATTATCAATTATCTCGTATTGTTTCTTCGCGTTGCTAAATAAATGTTCTATGTTGCTACGTACCGAGACATACCATAAACCATAATCCATCCCTCGGTCATACTTATTCGGACCCGCAATAATTCTAAAGAACCGTCACAAGATTTAGCATTTTTTACTTTACTCAAGACCCTTAATTGCCATCAAACATCTTTCAAGTGGAAACGTTGCTTAAAGTTATCGTTCATTAAGGTAAAACACGGAAAAAGCGAGGTTTTCCATGTTCGACAGCCACTGGTGGGGGGCGCACATAATAGATCTATACTTCATGTATAAATAAAACTATTTTTATATGTTTTATACTGCATTAATTTCATCACACCATTGTAGTAACGATGGTAATAATAAACTTATAACTATTGACATTTGTTCAAATTATGTATTTCTACCAATCTTGGTGCGCGGGTCACCGGTGACCCCCATGGCATTCAACGTGTTAAAGTTTTATATCAAATAAGTTCACTAAACTTGTGCAGATAAAATGCATCGAGTAACATCCGGCTCTAGGGTTTCGTAACAGGATAGTACAAAAAATAGAAGTAAGTACAGGGGTGAGAAACAAACCCGGTACGGTCAGGGACCCAAAAGGGTCACTCACCGTTAGGGGTGTTGAATGTACATCAATGGTTGTACATTCTGATGACACAGTACTTGAAATTTCTCCTCTAAAATTTAACAGTACATTCTCAAATATACAGGCTACAGGACCGTTGGACCGACACTGCTATGCGTGGCTTGCGCTGTAGAAATGCACCTACACACGAGTCCTGTGGTACATTTAGCGTTGTAGCTAACACTCGTGTAGTGTTCGATCTAACTCTCTTACAAAGTAATATCTCTGTTACTTTTAACGATATTAAATATTAAATATTCGTTCTCGGTTCGGTCAAACTGTTACCCCATTTCGAGTTCAACCGTAGATATTCCCATTATGAGTAACGATCCGACCTCATTCTGATGCTAGCCCAGAAACAATTCCTGGAAAGAATATTGGTCCGCTCTCGGTTTGATCTTGGATCGGTCAAATTACTACCCTATGGTTTTGATTATGGGTATTCACACTATGAGTTCAACGCATTACGAGTACTTTGCGCATTTGCGAATGTCCCGGGGTATGTTCGTAACGATGACCTTAGGATAGGTTTAGGTATTAAAACAGTCGAAGAGGAAATAAAATGTTTTGCAAAGAAATATAAAACTCGATTCGAAAGCAATGAAGATAGCTTAGTCAAAAATCTGTACATATTGAATTTAGCTCGAAGGTTGGGGAAAGCACATCCGGAGGATCTGATCACGACACAATAAGTCAGTGTTGCTAGGAACAGACGCAAATCCAGGCTAATCGATCAAAATTATACAATAATTTACTGAGTATTTAAAGAAACTAATTGTAAGTTAATCATAGGGTCAATAAAAAAGGAACACTATGATCGTTTCTTATTACTTACTTTTCAGTTCAATGGTATATTTCTCATAGATAAATTGTATTTCATCTAAAGATCTATTGGACTTTAGGAATGTAAAAAAAGTGAGAATTGGTTCATAAAAAATGATTAAAAATGATCTTTTATTAAGTAGAATCGCTGTTTGGTCCACTGTGCGTCCTAACAACACTCGACAAATCATGGGTTGACTGATGGTAAATCGAGAAACGCGTTCATACTATCGGTTCAGTTCTGAGCCAGTTCGATCTTTCTGGACACAATAATGTACTTGTTAGGGTAATAAAACTTAGCTGTGTTGAATCGCGACCACTGAATACAACTTTATAGATTTTCTGATCGACTAGGGTTCTATACTTGACACTCCTTGGCAATCGATCACTTAGTCGATCGTCAATTGAACTAGTTGATCTTTGCACAAAGGGATTTACTAAAATTCCTCACTACCTGAAAATCTACCACCTTAAATCCACTGACCATAAAGCGTTGATGTAGGTAGACACTAAGTACGCTTTCATGCAACGGTTATTGTAAAATCCTATTGTATAAACAGGTCTTGAAACTTCCGTGGTGGGGGTAGTGGTGGGGGTAGTGGTGGGGGAAAGTTTCTTGTATTGTCCACCATACACAGGGCGCTGATGTCGAGTAGTCCACAATCTCAACAGAGTAACATGTGGTGGAAATAATCCAATGAATATTTTATAGTTTTTAAAATACTTTATAAATGGGTATACGCTATTTATCCATAAACAATTCTATTTGTGATTAAACAGCTTTAGGAGACAAAAAATTATAACCTTCTGTCTCCTGTTTTGACTACTCTGCAGCAACGCCGCTGGTGGCGGACTGCAGAAACACAGGTCGCTACATAATTGTAAGGTCCACCATCAGGTAAATTTTATGACTTCTGTATACGATCGTATTGTAAAACAATGTGCACGAAACAGCAGGGTTTTCGTCAAGCCTGGCTTTACATTGTCAGTCAGTAGCTAAACGTGCGTTGCAGCTTCTAGTGAAACGACAATTCTAGTGATTCAGGATAAAAGCGTCTTTCTCGTTGCTCGACATTTTATTAATGATACAAAATGTATGTACACTTTATAGTTTAAACTCCGGCGTAGGTGTATCGTCATGTTTGGAGCTAAGTCCACACTATCAGACAATTTTCCATAGACGCGTGACGCAGCCAATCAAAATCTATTTTTCTGTGGATTTTCCACGAAAGACAGATTTTAATTGGCTGCGATATGTGTCTGTGGAAAATTGTCTGATAATGTAGACTTAATAAGGCTATGCCTACTCTTCTCTGAAACGACGCTTTCGTGGATAGTGGGTCTTAGTCGACCCGTCTGTCACGGCTCTTAAGGAATTTCAAATTATTCGCTGTTTGTTAAATGTTGTCGAAAATAAGTGAGGTAATTCTTTCTTATTTATTTTGTTTCTTCGCATGTATGGTTGTCCATGAAGGAAGGTGAGGCGATACCCTTCGTCGCCACAGCGTCCAAGCTGGCCGCCGTGGAGGATGCGGCTCCCAAGGGGCCCGAGGCTTCGATTCGATCGAAAGTCTCGCCTACAGCAAGGGCCGCTCTACAGGCTCTTCGGTCACCAAGGAACAGAATATCAGGCCCTCTTACTCCTCCTCCACCGATAACCAAGGATGTCGAAACCATCACTGGTGAGTGAGCAAAAACTGTAAAGACTAACTTCTACTATTCTCCTCGCAATTCCAACCAATTGCATTTTTCTCAAAATTTTCTTTACACGTCGTCTAGTAAACTAACCCTTCTAACTTGTTCATAAGACTCAAGTCGTTTGGTTCAATTCTTAAAAAGCTTTCTTGTTTTGAAGGATGTACGGACACTTTTGTGACCGACTGTACATACTTATCTTCGCTATCTCCATTTTTTTTTGTCTTTCACTTTTCCCTCATTTTTCATAACTTTAATATTTCTTTATTAGATCTCTTATCGATAAACATTGAATCCGATTAGTGGTGTTTTTTATGTTCTTTTATCGACGCTCATATATTAACGATCTTAGGCAACTATTGTTTCAACGATATCTTCTTTTTTTTTACACAGTCATTATCAATAATGTGCTATGATGAATGCGAATATCTGTTGTAGTAAGTACATAATGTTGCTTTTTGCTAGAATGAATCATGCCTAATTTTTTCAAGTTTCTTGTTAGTTGAAAAAATTGATAAAATTTGGGATAAAACTAAAATTAGGTAACCAACTTCTTTTTATTATTATTACATACAATCGATAAAATAAGAGTCGGAGATTGAAACTTGTTACTAATACACGCACACAACTTTTTCAATTCATTTAAAACTGCTATGTACCCTGCAAGATGAGCCGCCATCTTTCGAGCATTTTTGATAGTAAGCCAGAAACATGTTTGAAACAAAAGGTAGTTTTTAGTCCGCACATTTGGATATCAAGAATTTTCAAAAAAAAATTTTTTCAATGTAAAGTTAAGATCACCTGTACTTTGTTTAATGGCATCATGTGTTTTGAGTAGTAGTTGACATCAAGACGAATTGAATGACCTGCTATACTATGACCTTGAGATGATTTTGAATTCAGAATATCACCTATAATTACTAGAGAATTGCGGAATTTATGCAAATTTATATTTTTATGTGCACATACATATTGTTTTGCATAGCACGTGCATTCTATGCATCCTTCCATCTCTAAATCCGATAATTATTGCACATTGGTAAAATCTGAAACGAATCTGGAAATGTACATAGAAGTTACAAAACATTTACTGCAAACATACACTTATTACTAGTAGAAAGTTAGTATACAGCAGTGGTCTTAAGCATACACATAGTTATTGCTAAAAATGATGGCATTAAATATTGTGACTTATTAATATAAGGAATGCTGTTATATGTCTATTAATATAGAAATACATATATACTTGTAGTAGATATATTGTAACATCTATATAATATATATCTTCAGATTCAAGTTTCAAATTTTAAATATTACAATTTGGGAATAATAGTGATATAGTTGTGTCTAATTATAGTGTTAATAAAATTTCAAGATGTTTTTATATAACATACAAAATATATTCGCAAAAATATACTTGTAACAAGTTTCTGCAAGTATTTAAATACTTTTGTGAGTTACTGTACTTACAAATATACTAACGCTCATAAATACTCGGACAATTAATGTTAGTAAAAAGAATGTTAGTAAAATATATAAATTAATGAAAACTAATGATACGCGACCAATACTTGCCATTTTTTTCTAAAATCAACAAATATTACAATTTAATTATTTCTTTAAAAATTTATATTAAAATCTACACAATTCATCGACAGATCTACTGGTTTTAAATATTAATCTTAATTGCTTGAATTAATCAGGTTATAAGTTTAAAAAATACTCTTTTACCTGATATGTGTTCAAGAAATTATGTAGATAGTTTGGAATAATAAATAAGTAGCGTTGTTATTAATTTAAGAATTATATAGAAAATGGCATACCTTGCTGATTTCAATTACCTTGAAATATGTTGTCAAGATGGACATTCTGAACAACTACATGCACATATGTATAAATAATATTAAATTGTAATAACCCAATTTATTATTTATTTCATAAGTGACTCAGTCTTGTGTGTATATCTTTTAATTACATTATTCGATTGTATTTTGTAATTGCATTTTAATTGCAATTACAAATTGTAGTTATCTTGCATAATTGTATCATTGTATAATTTATGGAGTAATTTAATTGTTATTCTGTACAACTTTGGCTTCAAAATATGTAAACAATTTCTTCGATATTCAATCGTTCAATTAGCAATAACGTTTAATTGTACGATAAATTTTTAACAAAAAAGAGGTCTACCTTGTTTCCTAAATTCGATACGGTCATCTTTTGTACATATTTTTAATAATATCTGCTGCGGCTAGTACTAACAATTGTGCAATTTCACGAAGCTTTTATCCTTTTCTCCATAATAAATTGCAAGCTGTCATCTATCAAAACTTCTGCGTCATGCAGTGGCAATGCAATTTGACATTCTTTCCTTTTCGTGACATGTTAAATTTGATCTAAATCTTGATGTATAATAAAAACATTGATGTTAATTTCTGCTACCCTTAATTATGCAAAATAATTACACAAAATAAATTTATTTCGGAGATCGAATCGTTTTTAAGAATTGCCATATCGTAGAACGTAAACAAGTGTTCTGATATTAGTGTGACATAAAGTAATTTTCTGTTAAAGATGAATTTTGCAAATTATTTCATTATTTATATAAAAGAAAAACTATCTACTTGTACGAAAAAATCACCTTTTTTTTATTAATAATCTATTCGTAATTTTTACTAAACGATACCAATTTGTTGGTATTAATTTGTGGATATTAATATTACTATTCTAATTTGTTAACGTTAAATAATTCCATTTAAAAATAATATCTGATACTATAATATTCTGCTCCCTCGAATCTATCAGTATTCAACAATTGTACAATTAGATGTTATTGTATGAACAACTTGTTCACATATTTTCAACAGAGATCCAAAATAACAGCCATTTTACATATATTTTGGAAAAATATCTTGGAGCAAAAATCAATTTTTGTTTGAACGGAAGCTGGTTATCGACAAATTTCAAAGAAATTTCTCAAACAATTAAATAAACAAAAAATATTCATTTTTATTTTTTCTGATTAGGAATAATTATTATGAATAATAGAATTTTTTTTGGCTACCAGTGAACATTATTGATGACGAAAATTTGATTTTGATTGTTAGTGACCAATATAAATGACCTGAATTTTTTTTTTAATTACCACCAATCAATGTCTACGATAAAAATGTTGTCTAGTTACATTCGACTATTGTCAGTTGTTATTGACATTATTTACTAATTAGTATATCAATACAAGTGTTAATAAAAATATTGTACACAATGTCTTTTATCGTATTCCTTGTTTCGTATATTTTCTGGTTTATTTTTCTTGTTTAATAAAATATGTTTTAGTTTTACATTAAGAAAACGAATAAAGTTTTGCTTAGTAAAATATATGTTTTTTTATGTTGTCAATGAATATGTACTAATTATCGATAATGTTAATAACAATTGACGATAGTCGAATGTAACTAGACAAAATTTTTATCGTGGGCATTGCTTGATGGTAACGAAAAATATTTTTCGTTATCGATAATGGTTATCGGTAACCAAAACACAATTCAGGTTATCGACAATGGTTATCGGTAACTAAAATTAAATTCCCGCGATCGATAATTATTGCCGGTTATCCAACAAACCTTTATTATTTGTAATGGCTATTCGTATTAAATGTTTCTTTAATTAAAAATATTAACTCTTATACCATAACTTTTAAGATTTGTCTTATGACAATTATATTGTCTGATTTTCAACCTACTATAAATGATTCACATTTTTGGAGGAATAAGTGACTGGGTATTTAAATCATTCTCTGTTATACAAAGCAATAAAATACAGAGATTGTGCTGTATCCGAATATTAATGTAACTGTACACGTTTCGAATTCTAGTCTGGCAACGCGTTTTTATGATACAAATGTATTCATAGTGCGTATCAATTCGGATACCGAATAATACGCTACATATAACACACACCACCTACAATAATATACTGTGTTCTGTTTAATCGGATATACTCAAGTATCTGGAAAAGTACTAGTGATACAAAAAATGTTTCGGACAAAACTTATATAATATAACATCGAGTCACATATCTTGCAATGACCTTGAAACGTTGTGTAAACGCGACATTAAAATTCGTAAACGGATACCCCATTTTTTATTACGTATTTTCGTAGCCGACACTCAGACGTTTTCGAAACATTGCAAGATAAACAATGAAACTCTTGAAACAAATAATCTTTTATATTCGACATACATGAAATTCGATACGAGCAATTACCTAAAAGTAACCGAGTCTGAGAATTGATCGACTACTTTGGACACGTTAGAAAATCGCAATCTTGTGTTTCGGTAATACCGTGCCAGTAGCAGTGCTACGAGAAACGTCTTTATGCGCCGCGTGGTGTGCATCGGTAACGTTAATGCCGGCGGCACATCGAATTTTAAAATTCATATCTCGATAACGGGTGGTACAAAAGACACGAGTGTCTAGTGTTTTAAAAACGTCTGTAAGTCAGCTATAAGAATATGTCACAAAAATGATGATTTTTGAATGAAAAATTTTACTGTCAATATTATATTTTAATTTCAATATTATACTCAAATGTCAATATTTTATTTTAATATTATATTTCAATGTCACCGGTTAAGTGGATAAAAGCACAGTGTGTCTGCCTCGATACCATACAGCTTTTGTTCGGAACATCTTTTCGTATTTTTCCGAATATTTGAACGTTCTCGGTTACACAGAACGTACTGTATACAAGGTGTTTCTGGCATATAGAAACAGTATAACTATAACTTCGTACCAAAGAAAATTTGAGAAAAAACTTACGCTTATTTTTTTAACCGAAACTCGCTAATTTTTTATGTAGCGTTCGATGCATTTTTTAATTCTCAAGAAATATGAAGCTACTTGGGTCGAAGGATGCTTAGTTCGAAAGATATTTCAATTCTAATTTTGTCAGATTTAGTCTTCGGAAGATAAAGAAAGCGGAAACACAAGCATTCTACACAAGCATATGCAAAATTTCATTACAAGATTACGATTCAAATATCTCTTAAACTAACCATTTTGCGACCCGGGTACCTAAATACCTTTTTGTAGGAAATGACAAACGTATCAAACGGTACACAGTAAAATATATAGTTTTATCCAAGAAAAAGAAAAAAAGAAACAAGATAGTTGACCTTGAAATCTTTCAAATGCCTCCGTTTTCGGAAAAGAAACACGCACCACGTGACGCATCACCCGAAATTATTCAATCTTTGCTAAGGAAATTTTTCTTCTTCGATTAAAATTAATTTTCAATGAAGAAAAAATTAATCTTCTACCGTCTGAACGCTATGGCTTGTCCCATAGTTACCGGAAATGCTACTACGTAATACACCGTAGAATACGTATCGATTCGAATGTCGAATACGAATGAAAACTGGCGGACCAAACTTGCACGATAATTCACGTAAAGCACGCGTGACGTCGTACAGTATACAAACTGATTTCACATGGAAATTAGTCGTTAGCACCTAACATCCTGGGTAATGGAAATCCGGTTAGCGACGTGTGTGTTAACCACTTACCTGCGTTCTCAATTACGAACAGTACAGGTGCAACTTTACGAATGATGCAATGTTCACAAGTCACAGAATAAGTTAGAATTCGCGGAAGCGAATGTCACGGGTTCGACAATTAGATTTTCGACAGATTCTTCGCGATCGTTTCCCGCGTAAACACTTTCAGCACTCTAATATAATCACTGAATTCATCCGAGCAGTTGAAGTTTTCACGTTCGATGAGGAGTTCTCGGGTGCGATTCATGCATGAAAGAAGTGCTCTAATCTTCTTGAACTCAAAGAAGCAACTATCCCCTCTGTTCTCGAGAACGAGTATTTTATGGTGGTCTGCGAACCTCCATGGCAAACGACATTCACCGCCGGCAAATGATGATTACTTCTCTCGGTCATTATCATCATCATTATCGTTACGATCATCATCATCATTATCATCATCATCACCATCATCATTATCCTCATCATCATCATCATCATCATCATCATTATCATCATCATCATCATCATCATCATCATCATCATCATCATTGTTGCCATTGTCATCGTCTACCACTTCTTCGTTATAGTCATCGTTCCATAGAGGCATTTCGACATCGAACTAGCATAAACGAATAATTTTCCTCGTTTAAGAAGAATAAACGAGATTTGCGAAGCGTCCTGCTTCCTGTAGAATATTCCTATAGAAAATCGGTGGAGCCATTGCAACCAAGTGAGAACTTCGTCTTCTAAATCAATAAAATAGGAAAATAATTTGAGTGAAATAACCGTAGCTAATTCGAAATCAATCGATATGAAATTAATTTAGTGCTGTAAATTCACGGTTACCTATTATCGGTAACGATAAACGTTCGCAACTTTTGAACACCATTGATCGATCGATAAGAATGTTTTTGTGATATTTTTATAATATTGTTTATACATTTATCATGTGGCAGCAAAAGAAAGTTTAGAAAATAAGAAGCATAAAACGACATGGTAATTTTGCGAGATGAATTTATATGTAACTAGCAGCCTCTGGATGTTTATGCAATCTCACGTTTTTATCGGGATAATTAAAGAAACGGAAACTAAATGGAAATTTGTTTCGTCTACCGAATATCATAGTAGGTGTTCCGTTTTAAATAATGCATATGTTCTTACGTGTTATACGTACTCTCGAGATTTTTAGGATCCTAAATTTCCCAGAAAGATGCGAAACATCCGCAGTCGACTAATAAGAGCAACAAATAAGTACAGTGTACGTATACTGCAGAATAGATGGTCGTTATCGATATGGCAGGAAATGTTCGGTAACAAAAGTTACTAAAATCCATAGTGTATCAATTTTAAGCTTTCTTTTATTTGCTATTGTACCTACATTTAACTATATATACGTTATATATATATGCACGTCAAACGCACGGTGAGGAACGATCCTTTGCGAAAAAATAAGAAGGAAATGTAGAATAACATTTTTTCGTCTTTTTTTTTAGACTTTTTCTCTTTCTTTTCCTTTTTTAACGATCATTTGTTTGGTATCAATCTTTAGCTACATTAATCAGAATGAATGAGATCTTCTACTCTCTTTCTACTCGTCGTTACTAATACGCATCCGGTATACAAATTATATAATACAAGTATATAATAATATATAATAAAAAAATATAATACAAATTTCATATAGTGTTGCGTGTGATGTGTAATTGTGCTTGTAATTAAACTAATATATAGTATCCGTGTACATGTTGCTGTTTAGCTTTGTCTTTTGAATCAGCCTTATGGGGAAATATGTAATAATATACAGAGTGTCTCCGAAAGCATGGTACGAGCGATTGGGTGGCGATTCTAGGTGGAAAAATAATAAAAATTAAGTCGAGAAAGGAGAATAACATTTTTTCGTTCGACGCTTCGTTTTCGAGAAAATTGAGTTTGAAAACCTATCAGGTTACCCGTGTATCTTAAATGGAAGTTTCGAATTACGAGATCTCTGTCTCTCCTCGTACCTATATTACTAAATATCTTTCTCCATTGCTATAAATAGTATAGTAAACGTCCTGGTTTGCTTCCTACTATTGCTGTTATCTTATCTTCGCGATATCGATTGTTACTTTTGCCATATTCTTTGTTTAATTTGAATGGTTTCATAAATAAGGACAAGATTCGTAATTTTTTAGGATCATTTTATCAACGAAGAAGCAAATGCACGGAGTACGTGCGGAAATAAGAGAAAAATGTGGAATGAAATTGTTTCGTTTAAGGCTTCATTCAGGAGAAAATAGAGTATGAACACGTTTAATTAAGAACTGGGCTAGCGCACGTCTACCATCAAGCTTTTGATTTATTTTTCTCGGAAACGAAGCGTCTGGTGCAAAAACTTCATTCTACATTTTCCACTTATTTTCGCTCGTACAACAACTTCCTACCGATTATTTACTCCTGTCCAGTCCGCAAAAGGCCACGTTCAATTATACTTGATTATACATAAATTTGCAAACTGGATTTTCTCGAAAATGGAGCCTCGTAGAAAACACGTCGACACATATCTTCGACTTATTTTTTCATATGGATTTACCTACTGTCGGTTTGCGCGCCAGTTCCATGATACCCTGTATAACACATACAGTATGTAATGTACTGTATTGTGAATAATTCTAGAATTAAACATGTTTTCTTCGTTATTTCTTCAACATTAAAAAAAAGTTAAGAGAAATTGTTTTCGTAAATGGTAAATTGTAAATAGTAAATTAAAGGATATCGGGAGATGTTACATGGCAAATTATTGCCTTTGATAACCGAAATAGAGAACGAAAAGATAATTTTTCAAATAGATGACGCTCCCATTCGTATAGCCGCGAGTATAAAAAAGTGGCTTCGAGATTTCGGAATAGAATTATTCCCATGGCCAGCATCGATTCGTCATCTGAACGTTATCGACAACCTGTGTGGAATTTTAGCGAGAGAAGTTTACGATCGGGAGAAGTAGCTATAAAAAATATTGTTGAACTTAAAAAACGAATAAAATCCGCGTGGATGGGAAATTTATTCAAAACGAAACATTAGATAAGTTAGTGGAGAACGTATATAACAGATTAAAAAAAGTAATCGGAAATAAAGGAATAAAATAAAAGCAAAAAAAAAAATAAAAAAAATATCAAACGAGGATGTAAGAAAATTAATATTGAGTTTATATTTCTTTCGCGGTCAAAAACACAATTTCCAGAGATAATTTCATTTTTACCGGACTTGAAAAGAAGAAATTTTTTTTATTGTTTCCTTCGTTTTTGTTTTTTATTATAATATAAAATTATATAAATTTGTTTTGTCAAAATAGTTTCTTCAACGTTTGTTTTAATATTACGAACGATAGGATTGAGTTTATAATTATTCAGGGCACTGTATGCCTACATTAAACTGTTTCTCCAGTTATTTCCGCTTTTGTGTAGTTTCTACAATCGCTGCTTAACCTACTATTATTGTTACTCAGTCAATGTCCTTTATTTATAATGTGTGCATGTAGTTCATGCGTGTGGTATTGTCTTGTATATTTACGTGGAAAGAGAAAATTGTGCTGAGAAATCCTTCTTCATCTTCAAATTTACACTTTTTTTCTTCTTTTCTACCTGTTTGTGTATGTTGCTTCCACAAGTTATGAGGTGCCTTAATCCTGTAAGCTAAATAATTAATAAAGCTAAACATTTAGTTCTTTTAAGTTATTTTACTTTGTTACTTGTACAATACATATTATACAATTTATTGTAAATTGCTACTTGTTGTATTATGCTGAACATTTTGTTCTTAGATATTTTACTTCGTTACTTGTATAATATATACTATACAAAGCAATAATGTATAATATAATATGTATTATATATATCACTTTGTAAAATATATATTGTACAAGTACATTGTACTGTACAATACATGTTATGCAATTTATTGCATATTATACAATATTATTCTACATATATATTTATATATATTTATATCAAACTGGAGAGAAATGTCCATATATTCATAATGTTCACTTGTACAGTACATAATTATGTACTCATAAGACAATAGACATTTCTCTCCAGTTTAACAAATATATATATTTCTATCTATTTTAAAATTTATTATTAATTCTACATTCTACATATTAATATCGTTAAATATATGTTCTACAAGTGAACAGTATATACATATATATATATATATATATATATATATATATATATATATATATATATATATATATATATATA
>JACXIL010000131.1:0-63057 GCA_014737365.1 Bombus soroeensis | reverse complement strand
TAAATATTCCATTATCAAAAAATGGGCTGGTTAAGAATTCACTTTTTTGGCGTTGTTCTTGAAATATTTAGAAACAGATGATTATTTCTTTGGAGCAAACGTGTGGAGCAGCTTGGAACAACAATAAAAAGTTTAAAATTTAAAAAATCGGAGGCCAACTTAAACTAAAATATTAATCCACAAAAGCTACAGAAAATTTCAAACAATACCAATTATTTTATCAGCTATTAAATATGCCGTCAAAAAATATCGTATTGGGTTGAACAGAAAGTTCATTACGTTTTTCGTAGCCAGATGAACCTAACCTTAAACAATGGCTGTTAACCTAGGTTTAATTTAATTGTAACCGGGTATCTATATGATTAGTTAACTAGCTGTAGAGTGGAAAACAATCATTTTCGGAAGTACTTGTTTCTTGTTGACCTGGCACAAGTTCAAACATGATTCACCAAGGCAACGCAAGAGTTTAAACAATGGCTATTAACCTCGATTTAAATGCTCTAATCTGGTCTATCGATGAGTAGTTAACAGTTAACTCTAAAGTGTAAAACAAACATTTTCCCAAATATTTGTTTCTCGTTGGCCTGGCACCAACTCAAACATGGTTCACCACATAAGTTCATAACATAAGACTACACGTGTCAGACGTCACGTGACAAATATCCGTGCAACTTAAATAGGATGTTCTACCCCATCTACCATATTCTCGCGATCTTCCACGCCATGCTATTACTCATTGCGCTCGTTACAAAACTAGCTCGACGATTAGAACTCATCTGTTTTGGAGAACCGAGCGATTATACGCCAATGGAATAACGACATCGCCACAAGGATAACGAAAAGTCATCGAAAGGTTAAACGCGTACGTCGATGGTAAACAATAGACGTAGAGGAAACAAGATATGCTTCGGTTTGACCATAAAAACGAAACGATCTTACCGTTCAACCCAATGAAACAACGAGAAGGAAGAAGCTACAGCCAATGAAAATAAAGCTACTTTATTTATTTATTTATTTATTTCAATTAAAATCTCCACACATTTGCTTCATTGCGAGTTGTAGTAAAAATACAGCTATAAGTAAATAGATTGCTTCAAAATAATATTGTCAATGGTATCGATCGTCTGAAATCTTCTCTATCAGGCAAAACTTTAGATTTAACGCGACTGCGATAGTACTGACATATTTGCTCCACTCTTATGCTCCATACTTGATAAATGTAGTTTCTGGTTTTCGTTATAGCTGAAACATTTAAATTCGCCCACTGACGTAAGTTACGACGACCATTCACCTAAGCAGTGCACTAAGCATTTGAAGCAGGTGTACGGTGTTTCGAATCAGCTGACGAGATAATTTTACGATTCTGACGGTGATGCCGAAATAACTAACGTACTTCGTTGCGTGGCTCTAAAAATAACCGACCTATAAAGGGTCGGTCATTTTACGCTCTCCTACTTTAGCGTTCATTTGTCTAACGCTGAATATAATACCGATAAGTAGATTAGGGATCTTTATGCAAGTTCATGTTTTCACGAGCACGATTAAAATGGTAGAACCTAGGCAAAAATTTCATTTTCCTGTTAAGTATTAGAAGTACTATGTTGTAATGTTATTTGGATGTTTTGTCTGTTTTTGCAATGTTACGTGTGTTTTATGTATTTTGGTATTTTTAAACTTTTCATAAGATTCCGCAGTTCATCGATAATAAGCTGGTAAATTAATTAACGTGGACCGATTCGAAGATTTTCACAATTTTCTATGTTGATCGATCTATTGCAAAGGTGTGTTGGAAAACGAGGAAAAGGTGTTACGAAAGATTCGCAGAATCGAATTTTCCTAGAACAGCGTTCTATTATTTAGCCAGTAAACTTCATTAGAATTAAATGAAAATTAATTGAACAATACAAAAATTCGCAACATTGAAACGAAATGGAAAATATACGAGTCGCTGTAGGAATAGCCATTTGCAAAAATTATATTTATCCCGTGGGAACGTCATCGGTTCTAGAGCCTAAAAATTCGTCGACCTGATTCGCGAGGTTTTTATTTTAGCCGGTAAATGTCGGTAAATGTCGGTAAATTCGATCGTCAGCGAAACGGAATTACTGCAAAGTGCGAAATAATAAAAAAATGACGATAGCGAGTAAAATTTATAGAAATCGACGTTTTCGATCAACCTATTCAGGGTTTGTAAAGAAACAAGATTGGCCACGAGCCAATAGATTTGTGCTATTTTGTTCGGTCTGTTCGAGCACTAAGTTCTCACTTGACTCGCGAATCCGTCTGATCGTTTCCTTCACTCTACAGAATTTCAATTTCACCAATTCTACTTTTTAATAAGAACTCGTTGCAAATTTAACAATTGGTGATATTATAAACTTCGTGAGAAATTTTAACGTTACATTTTTGACTAGAAGAAGTGTCCTGTGAAATTATAAATAACAATTACCGTATAAATAAATTAGAGATATGACATAAAAGACGTGTGCTCATCGCCTCTTTCAATGCAGCATAATGTCATTGGAACGTTCGTAACGTTATTTCGACTGGGAAGAGTCAATTACATTGACATTACTAACATCTGTTGGTCATTTTTCTCGGTTTCTCCTTCATTTTCTTCCTTTTTGCACTTCTTAATACCGAAAAATAAGATTGTAAACTCGTTCGATATCGTAAAGCTTTTTATTTGGTGTTTATGTAGTCATGCACTTTATGTGCTAAATATAAAGCATATCCAACAGGTTGTAATATATATATAAAAAGAAATTAAAGCTACGTATCCACTGACAATAAATACATGTGGATAAGTGAACAGTAATATTACACGAGTGAAAAAATATTGTAAACATAATTAAGCATTGAAGTGGTTGTGTTCAGAAAGATAGAGAGGTTCGTGTCTAAAATGAGTTAGAATTAAGGATTATGTACTTAAGAAGTGCCGAGTCTAGTCGGCCCAGTGGCCCTGCGAGACTTAAAAAAATCCTGGAAAAGAAGGAAAGCATTCTTAACAAATGGAGAAACGGTACGATTCTTTACCAGGCATTCTTTCCACTTTTTAATTTACGTTCGAACCGTATTGCTTTATTCAATTCCGA
This sequence comes from Bombus soroeensis, assembly GCA_014737365.1. Classification (NCBI taxonomy): domain Eukaryota; kingdom Metazoa; phylum Arthropoda; class Insecta; order Hymenoptera; family Apidae; genus Bombus; species Bombus soroeensis. Next base: position 59,962 of record JACXIL010000131.1, on the reverse strand, counting down.
GCTGCATATTTTGTTTCGTTAAATCTCGAATGTCTTCGTTGTTCGGTTCACGATTATCTATGTACATAATGTGAATAGAGTTTTGTTATCGACAGAGACTGACTTTGTATTTTGCTTTGTATCGTGCTCACGCTGTTAGGTGGCAGCACCGGCAACATTACATAAACCTGTACTGTTTTCAAAAGTTATTAGAGTATTTTACGACTTAAACGCTTATTTTCGTTTGTCGGGAAATGAAGAGCTTCCCTTCGATTATATAATTTTGTATCTTTAAATAATTTTCCTTGAGAAATAACATACCTAAAATACTTTTCAACAAATAGGAAACGAAGAGGAGAATTGTAGCTATGTATGACTCTTACGTGGCATGACGTTGATTTGATATTTAAAGTACGATCGATAAAAGAATACGTGTTTGCATATGTAAGAGCAATTGACTGTTATTAATAAATCACGTATATATAATTTTTCCGAAATTATTGAAAATATATGAAATGAAAAGCGATGTAATATTTAATACATCGTAGTATATGTATTAGTAAATCTGAAAAAAATGCAATTTGACATTTATTACAATTAATTAACGTAAGTCATGTTTCTCGTATTAGCGTCTATATTAGCAATTAGTAAAGCATCTTGTAGAAAGCTGTATACTTATACCAGCGTTGCAATCTTTTTGGAATATGTACTTAAATATCTCATAAATATATATACCAAAGTATCTCTAGAAATATGTAAAAACGTTTGCGAATAGAAATAATTTTAACTTTACAATTACTCGCATTTAGCTTCGCTAGAGGAAATGGAAAGTAATTAATAACTTCTTTTACATAGAAATGTGTGGTAATAGGTTATGTTTATAAAAAATATATACAAGGTGTCTCATTTTTATCCCTACAAATTCTATGATCAAAAATAAGAAAAAATGTTATACAAACGCAACGTAACGCATCGTAAATGTTTTATCACAAAGTGACAACAACAATACGAAAATTATAAGTGACCGGATTCTCGTTAGATCGATTGATCATGTTTACTGAAGTTGTTGTTCTAATAAATACAAAATTCACATCCGTTTCCATGCAAAATCAGATAAGAAACTAGCCACTTATAATTTCGGTATTGTTGTTATAACTTTGTAAGGAAACATTTATGATCCTATGCTTATATAACACACTATCTTTATTTTTAATTATACAACATTCTTTTTTCATATCTATTTTACGTTTCCAACTGGCTCTGTTGAGCCAACCAGCAGATAACCGTACAATATATTATTACAACATAATAAGCACACAAAAACAATATTTACGCATACAAAAACCTATTTGATCATACTATTAATTTTGATAAGAAAATTATTATGTTACTAATTTATGACGATACATTCGATCGATTGTCAAAAAAGATAAATTGAAATTTTCAAAGAGTGGATCCGAATATTGCGTCGAGTCGTACTTTACGATGGGACATCAATCGCAACAAGTTTTCAAGCTGAGCTGACAATTCGTTTCTGAGAGACACGGCAGGTGAAAAATATGAAAATTCATTAACGCGACAGCTCATACGTTTCGACGTATGTTTATGTCAGTCTGGTAATTGACAAGATTGTTGCCAGAGGTTATGCCGATTGCTTACAACGAATTTGAACTTAGGTTTACAAAATTCATATGGCCGATTCAATATAGCGGGTGATATATTTAAAAAGAAAACACCTGCTACAGGGTCATTTATTTTTCGAACGATGGGTACGTTACGTATATGAGGATTGGGTATGTACATGAATCACATAATATTGTCATATCCAAGGAACCGTACAATTGGTATAATGTGACTGTAATAGCCAACAGTCGGAAAGTTACCACTTTAGCGTGTGTAGTAATATTCTGCGATTAATTTTCGTCTGGTTTTAACTTTACCGACAAGTATAATTTTCAAACAAGCTGTTCCAAACAAGCTTTCCATTATAATAAAATGAATCATTGTTAAAATTGTGAGTAATTATCATAACTAGAGTAATTACTATTAAAGTTATTATTATTATTAAATATTACTTTAAGTTTGAAAACTCCCTCTATAACATTTTAACATCAGAGTTCTTTGAATGAAAGGTTTATGAATATTAGGACATTTTTTGGCATATTATTTGGATCGCTATGTTGAATCGGTCACTGTGAATTTTGAAAATCTAAGTTCGAGTTCGTTGCTAACATTCGGCTAAAGGTCTGGCAACAATTTCTTAAATATAGAAGTCTGTAGGTTGATGACGTGGTTAATGAATCTTCATATTTTTAATTTCCTGTGTCTGACAAATTAATAGTCAACCCAACTTGACAATTTCATTTCATCATTAGTGAGACCAAAAACGGGAAATTTTTTTAGTCACCCTTTATCGGAAATGTAGAAATTTTCATTTATTTGAAATTTGAAACTGTTCCAGCTTATTTGAAATTTGAAAATACTCAAAGTTGCTTGAAATTTGAAAATGCTCAAACTTACTTGAAATTTGAAAATGTTCCAGCTTATTTGAAATTTGAAAATACTCAAATTTACTTACTTAAAATTTGAGAATGTTCCAGCTTATTTAAAATTTGAAAATGTTCAAGCTTACTTGAAACTTGAAAATGCTCAAACTTACTTGAAATTTGAAAATATTCAAACTTATTTGAAATTTGAAAATGTTCCAGCTTATTTGAAATTTGAAAATACTCAAATTTACTTACTTAAAATTTGAGAATGTTCCAGCTTATTTAAAATTTGAAAATGTTCAAGCTTACTTGAAACTTGAAAATGCTCAAACTTACTTGAAATTTGAAAATGTTCAAATTTATTTGAAATTTGAAGATGTCCAAACTTATCTGAAACTTGAAAATGTTCCAACTTATTTGAAACTTAAAAACGCTCAAACTTACTTGAAATTTGAAAATGTTCAAAATTACTTGAAATTTGAAGATGTCCAAACTTATCTGAAACTTGAAAATGTTCAAGCTTATTTGAAATTTGAAACTGTTCAAGCTTATTTGAAACTTGAATGTGTTCAAGCGTACTTGAAATTTAAAAATGTTCAAGCTTATTTGAAATTTGAAAATGCTCAAACTTATTTGAAACTTGAAAATGTTCAAGCATATTTGAAACTTAAAAACGTTCAAACTTACTTGAAATTTGAAAATGTTCAAATTTACTTGAAACTTGAAAATGTTCCAACTTATTTGAAACTTGAAAATGTTCAAATTTATTCGAAATTTGAAAATGTTCAAATTTACTTGAAACTTGAAAATATTCCAACTTATTTGAAACTTGAAAATGTTCAAATTTATTTGAAATTTGAAAATTTTCAGAATCATTTGAAGGTTAAAAATTTGCTTTGGTGTTGTTTGATATTATACAAAGAAATATAACATAGCTAAACTTAAATAATCACAATTATATGAACAAAAATTATAAAGGAAAAATGTTTCTTTTCCACCAAGAAGACTTTGCACCTAATTTTGTCTTAAATTCACTTCATTTCTTCCAAATTATCAACATATACATATTTAGAGTAATTCAATTATTCAAACGTATCATCCAATTATAATGCCAATTTAACAGCAAAAATTTCACCGTGACAGAATTAAAAAATATCTTTCTATTCTAGTTGCTGAACCCTATTGAAAGACAATGTTGCTTTATATACGAATAAAAAATCACTGAAGAAATCGTGCACTCTATTAAACGCGTGCATTATTGCCAGCAAGCATGATTGCCTATCAGATTGAGTGTTGGTATAAGTGGTTTTATATTTCTAGTTAATTTAGCTTGACAGTATGCAGTAGAATCGATTACATCAGTGTTTCTCATAGTGATCGTTAGACAATGAGAATTGTTCTATTACAACGCAATTTGACTTCTTTCGCCATATATATCACATGTTTTCAATTTAACTAACTTAGATAATTTAGTAATTAATAAACTTCACTGCTGACGATTAAGATAATTAACTACGATAATGTTCCCTTTTCTTCTTTTCTTTCCTCCTTTTCTTTTTTCTTTTTTTTTTATCGCATGATAATCTCAAACAATCTGATGGAATAATTCATAACAAGACAAATTTGAGAACACTTTTTCAAGTAATGCCACACCAATTAAATGTAGCTTGTTAGATCTTGTCGTATTAAATCAGCATATTAGACCCTGTCTTTGTAAGCATACGTATCACGGTTCGATAATCCCGCTATGAGAAATTAAGAGGATCGTATAGAAAATAGATACTTTCCAGCTGCATTGGCATAATTACTTTTCCAGAGAAAATTCCATGCAATTCGTTTCATAAACACATTGTAAAACACGTGTAAAACGTCTGAGACTTCCAAGCAGATATGCATTGCAGAAGCTACAGAAAATAGTTTCGTTTGAAGAAAATCTTACACGTGTAAATCTCGCAAGCTTATACGAACAAACTACTAGAAAATCAGATAGAGTATACTATATTATATTTATAGTAATACATACGTAGAAATTGTTAAATTATATTGTTTTGTATCGTTTTAAATGTTAAGTGATAATTAACTATTCAGCTTTATCCGAAACTTGCACGTAACGTATTGGATGACTGAGGATCGTAGTGGTGTAAGTCAATTCACTGGTTTCTTTGTAAAATAGCGTGCAACGTTCATTGTTACCAGGAATTTATCGTACGTTCTCAGAGCACGAAAACGTATCATGAAAGAAAGTAAGAGTATAATATCGTTAATTACGAGGAGATGATATTTGTAGGATTTGAAATGCTAAATTCTAATTCTCAGAATCTCTTGACTTACACTGCCATGATTTTTAACACTCCAATAATGCATACGTCTGTGATAGGAGGAACAAATTGCTATAAATAACGTGTACAGTAAGTGAGAGGTAAAATTTTAGGAGGATTTCTTACAATTCAATTGGTTGTTCAATATAAATGTTAAGTATAACTGTTAAAAGTGATTTGATATAATAATAGGAGTAAAATATAAATACGAAATTAACTCTATTGTAGAGGTGTGCAGTGGAGCTGAACTGCCAGAAGTTGAGATCATCAGTTTGCTAGAAGAACAGATACCTCGATACCGCCTGCGAGCCGATACTCTCACTCAATTTCAAGGTAAATATGAACACATTATTATATAAATATAATTTATTGCACATAAATATAATTTATCAGATTAAATGTAAATATAAATACATAAAGGAAAATGGAAGTACGATGGAACCTCCAGTATCCGAATTTAGTCGGCAGATGAAAGAATTCTACAATATAGAAACGAATAATAGAAACAGCATCTGTTTTTATCATTATCATTCTGTATTTCGAAATCAATAATACGAGAACAGTGAGAAAGAACACGATATAACGTAAATGTAACACATCTTTTGAATTATTATAAACTATTGAATTAATTAAATTAAAATCAAAATTGAATGTAATTTAATCAAATGAATTTAATTATTTGTGGATTCTACATCTTCTTTACTGCTGAAACAAATTTTGTTAGGATTGGATTCAATGGGAAGTTCGTCTCGTTTTTACGGCCAAACTGTAGGACGTGTTTTCTCTTTTACGTCTACCGTTTTCGATCGATGTATGCGGCATTCCTTTCGATGTCTTTTCGTCATCCTTTTGATAACTTCCCTATTCCATTGGCGTAGAATCGCTTAGTCTTCTGAGAAAAAGAATAGTTCCAATTTGTTTTTGCTGTCTTCCAAAGAACACGAGTTCTTATTATCGGAGGTCGCGAGGATATGGTAGATGGGGCAGAACATCCCATTCGAGTTGCACCAATATTTGTCGTGTGACGTTCGACACATATAGTTTTCCGTTGCCTCGATAAAGCATGTTTCAATTCGTGCCAGGAAATCAAAAATCAAGGACTTTGAAAAATGTTTGTTTTACACTCAACAGTTGACTATCAATTAATCATCAATATCGGGTAAATCAATTGAATTATGGTTAAAAGCTATTGCTTAAACTTTTGCATTGTCTTGATGAACTATGTTTGAATTGATGGCAGGCCAACAAAAAAAAGGCATCAGAAAATGTTTGTTTTACGCTCAACAATTGACTATCAATTAATCATCAATATCGGGTTAAATCAATTGAATTATGGTTAAAAGCTATTGTTTAAAATCTTGGATTTTCATGAACTATGTTTGAACTGGCGCCTGGCCATCAAAAATCAAGGACTTTGGAAAATGTTTGTTTTACACTCAACAGCTGACTATCAATAAATCATCAATATCGAGTTAAATTAATTAAACTGTGGTTAAAAGCTATTGCTTAAACTTTTGCATTGTCTTGATGAACTATGTTTGAATTGAAGGCAGGCCAACAAAAAAAAGGCATCAGAAAATGTTTGTTTTACGCTCAACAATTGACTATCAATTAATCATCAATATCGGGTTAAATCAATTGAATTGTGGTTAAAAGCTATTGCTTAAACTTTTGCATTGTCTTGATGAACTATGTTTGAATTGATGGCAGGCCAACAAAAAAAAGACATCAGAAAATGTTTGTTTTACGCTCAACACTGTTAATTAATCAATACCAGTTTCGATCAATCAAATTGAGGTTGATAGCCGTTGTTTAAACTGAGGTCCATCTCGCTACGAAAAACGTAACGAACTTTCTGTTCAAGCCAATACATTGCACTGCTTTGAATTATATTCTGTTCGTGTCTCAAACCATCTAAGGTTCCTCTCTCCAACGCCATAAACAATTTAAAGCACGAAGATATCGTCTTCTGCTTTCACTGTGATCTTCTTTTTCTCAGCACGAAGACTTATTCGACTTATCGATCGAAGGTAATATTTATCGAAATTCCGAAACTTTTTCTCAAAATACATATCTAGATACTGGTGGATTTACCACAATTACTATAAAACAGCAGAGCATAGATATTTATTTTTCATATGGTTTAATGCTTTCCTACTTGCCGAAATACCTGAGTAATTTTTAATTACACGTTTCTGTTTTTCACATCATTAATTATCAATCTTCTAAGGTCGTAGATTTCTGCAACTTTTCCACCACTTCCACACCTTTTTCTAATTTCTCATGTATCTCTTCTTTTCTTTCCACGCTTCTTACCACACGTTTCCTCTTTGATGTCATTAAACACGAAATATTAACGCGTACAACATTAGCTTCGTATCAAAATAATAGGAAAGTAATATGAAATTACAGAAAACACACGTAAGTGTCCTTTGCCACACAAGCAAAAAATATTCCCCTAATTGAACATTCGGATAGTGGAAAGTTCGAATTCGAATAGAACATTCGAATAATGCAAATTCCAATGTAATACGAGAGGAGTATCATACAGGGTGGCCTGTATTTTTCGTACAAATTTCTCCACTGTGTTTTATCCCATTCGCAACCGCCGCAGTGTCGAGCTGACTGAAACTGCATACAGTGGATGAACGTAACGTGTCAAGTCGCTCGGTATGCCTCACAAGACGTGTGTTATTTCTGCATCTGCCTCGAGTGTCTAATTATTTTGTCACGAGCCTTCGTTTAGTGATAGTATATTAATTTCTTCCGATCTTTCAATTTCTATTTCTTGAAATATTTATTCTATTTAACATTCCCACGTGTCCTTCGGTTTTACGTCATATGATATCCACTTTACCTTTTTTCTCTCCTTTTTCTTTTTTCATTTTTGACGCCACAGTGTTCGTCACAACAATTCCACTTTCTATTCTATTTTCACTGAATGCGACCCATTGAATATGACAGATTACATACGATCAGGCTGCATATGTATTTTCCTCTGATACAGCTCCATCGTCACGTCCGCTGTTGTCGTTAGAAGAAACAGGTCATGTGCAATTAGAGCCCTGATGAAAATATATCAGAGTGAAGATTTAGTATTAGCAGCATGTGACCGGCGAAAATATCTCACTCTGAGCTTGACGTACTGCTACGTCGCCAGTGACAACCACCTAATTTGATTTTGACGTAGCGGTACGTCATCGGTTGCGAATCGATTAACCGTTTGAGTCCCAAGCAGCGCTGTTCAGATTTGGTGTCGAAAAGTCCCAGTACGTTTGAACGCTATTTTAACTACTGACGGTATTTTGTATTTCATTGTTATCTTCTCAGTAATTTTTATTGAAGAAAACTTGAAATATTTAGAAACTAATAGTACGCATATTTAATAATGTAGATGTATCTCATAAAGTAACAAATATGGCGACCGCCATCACGCTGTTTGGGATTTTTCAATCTTGTTTTTTTAGTGACTCATTTTTTTCCTGGAACTCAAATGGTTAACACGTTGAATGCCATGGGGGTCACCGGTGACCGGCACTCAACTTGACCGTGGCTCCGTGGGGGTCACCGGTGACCCACGCACCAAGATTAGTAGAAATACATAATTTGAACAAATGTCAATAATTATAAATTTATTATTACCATCGTTACTACAATGGTGTGACGAAATTAATGCAGTATAAAACATATAAAAATAGTTTTATTTATACATGAAGTATAGATCTATTATGTGCGCCCCCCACCAGTGGCTGTCGAACATGGAAAAACCCGCTTTTTTCGTGTTTTACCTTCATGAACGATAACCTTAAGCAACGTTTCCACTTGAAAGATGTTTGATGGCAATTAAGGGCCTTGAGAGTAAAGTAAAATATGCTAAATCTTGTGACGGTTCTTTAGGATTATTGCGGGTCCGAATAAGTATGAATTATGGTTTATGGTAGGTCCCGGGACGTAGCAACATAGAACAATTATTTAGCAACGCGAAGAAACAATATGAGATAATTGATAATCGCAAAAAATTAGTAAATCGAGCGAAATTGCACTACAGCGAGATGGGGGTCACCGGTGACCTCAGTGAGATGAATTCATTAATTATGACTATACACCGTAATATATCTGTTGTAGGTAATATTTCAACGTTATGTGTATCGCATAATAAAAAATTCATGGTGGCGCCACGGTCGAACCTTATATTGGGCTGGCAACTAAGTGGTTGCGGATTTTGTCAATATCACCTAATGACAAAATCCGCAATCACTTAGTTGCCAACCCAATAAAGCTGGCATTCAACGTGTTCAGGAGAGTCCAGACGATCGATATTATCGTCAGCATTTCAGTTTTTCCAGATCGTTTTGCGTAAGAAACCCTATACACTCTCTAGACGATCAATTTGCAGAGTACGACAAAACATGTGGCATCCACTTCAGGAGCTGATCGTGCGTCCAAAAGCAAGAAAAGTAGTTCGTATAAACGCGTGTTCTGTCTGTCTTCGTTTATAAGATGTAACGGATTTTCTATTCTGATGTTGCATCATCTAATTAGATTCACAGAAGATGCTCGAAATGACCACTTTGCATTTCAAGGTAAAACTGTATATGTCTTGTCATGCATCCGGCTGCACTCTGTACGGTTGCTGGTATTCACCGATTTTGTCGAAGAACTTGCTCTATTCTCAGCCTCAGTATTTCAACATTTTCCATAGGTTAATTATCATATAGATTTACAAATGTCGTTGTATCTCATAAACGAAGACAGATGGAGCACATGTTTACAGGAACTTTCTCCATTCATTTTAAATGTACAGTTGGCTCTCAGAGAGAGCCCCACATTTTCTGTCACACTCTGTATATTGTCAATACAATGTGTGAAACCTCAAGTATCGAGAATAATACTGGCAGTAATATTTATCGTCTGAATTTACGTAAATAAACTGGATGAAAACAAAAGTAAAATAAATCCAACGAAATCGGTCGAATAACGTAAAAGTTGGCACGGCATGATTCCTTGTGGAAAAACAGGGGGAAAATATAGCTTAGAAATTTTTCTTCTCGGCTTAATTCCGCAGGAAATCGAGTTTGAAAATTTATCAAGTAGACCGGAACATGGTTAATTTCGGATCACATAGAACCAAATAATCGACCGGAGGTCGTTGCACGTGCGAAAATAAATCGAAAATGTGGAATAAAATTTTCCTGTTTGTGGTTTCGTTCTACTTTCGAGGAAACTGTTGTATCTTCAAATTTATTTTTCTCTGAAACGAAGCGTCCTGTGAACAAATTTCACTTCACATTTTCCACTTGTTTTCACACGTAGAATGACCTTCTGTCGATTATTGAGACCTGCGCATATTCGAGTATACTTGATAAATTTTTGAATTTTCTCGTAAACTAACTCGAGAGTGAAAAATTCTGTAGCACATTTTTGTCGTATTTTTCCACGAGAAATCTCGTCGTGCTGCGATTTCACATGTTGTTCGGTTCAACCCTGTATGTGCGTTCTCACGTTTCCATTTCAAAGCGTCACGTGACCTTATCGATAGGAAACATGTTATCGACATAGTAAAATGTTAAATACATCGCAAAATATCTTGTACCGACGTCGGTACATTTTGGTACATAGGTCTATCGAATCTGTTGTGGATTAAATTTCGTTGGAATTTTTTCTAATTTCTGTAATTGCAGTGTCGATTTTCCTAATTAACTCGTTGTGATACACGTGTATGCTATTAAGAATATTAGTATTATTAATATAGTATTAATTTTGATACAATATTAGTATTATCTTGTGACTCATTTTATTATATTTTATATTTTCTTTATAACTTCTTAATGAAGCATTTTTACGAACATTTTGTCACGAGACCTTTTCATCGTATTTCTACGTACAGAGTGCGCTGATAAGATAAGTCTATACAGCAAAATTATAGGACACTCTGTATACTGAAACAAACACACGTCGTAGATGTCATTATCATACACACATTATCAACAACTCTACGTGCTAGCAGTGTAATTTACTTTTGAAACTTTATGATGGCGCATAAGCTGAACTTAATTATTACAAAGTCTTCGTCAAAGATAAAATAGACAATTCTGTTACAAAGACCATGTAAACTATATTGTTCGATAATTTGGACGTAATAGTATTCATAAAAGAGCGCACAGAAAAATATGAGATGTAATTTTGATAACAAGATCGACAACGTCAGTCTATAGAAAAATATTTAAAATGCATTCTGTCAGGAATTTTCTAGTTCTCATTGTTAGTGTGTTTGTAAAAACGTACACTCGTAAGCATCAAAGCTATTACATTATAACACTTGCAAATCGTCTTTCAGACTTGTATATAAATCTAATTTAGCCAGCCTATTTTTACACAGCGTTAATTACATCGCTTACACGTAAATTCTGTAAATTGAGGGTAAACTTGCAATTTTATTATATTGGCTTGTCCCGAATGTTTCTTTCATTTTATGAGGAAGTAATGGATGCACTACATTCTTCGTTTCGTATTGTTTCATTGAATTATGTATGATCCATATTGTTCCAATGGAATATTCAATAAAATGGAAAACCAAATAATATAAATAAAAATAATATTACGTATAATACAATGTAATACAATTATATTATAATATAATAATATAATACAGAAAATGTAGTGCATCTATTATTTCCTTATAGAACGAAAGAAACTTTTGGGGCAACCTAATACATAAAATGTACGTGTTTACAATAATTTGAATTTACAATAAATTTAATAAATTATACATATTTAGAAAAGTGACGAGAAACATCTTCAGTACAAAAAAATAATTACCATTGTCATTTCACTCGAATGTGTTTCATTGTTACAAGTAATATTATTATGATACCTTATTTAGAATAAATCATTTTATTCACGAAGTAATACGAAAATTTGTTATGACAACGCGAAAAAATTGAAGTTTCCGAAAGGAATCAATATTTTTTCGTTTAATTTTATACAATCTGTAATATTCCGACTTGTAACCTTACGTAATGACTGTTATGTAAGTAACGTTGGTTGCTAATGATCCAAATGTTTTGATGCAACCAAAAAATCTAAATAAAAACAAAATATTTTGATTATTCACACGTGTATGAGTATGCGTGTGTTGTACCTCTCTGGTTTACTATAATTAGATTCCAGATTTTTATGCATTTATAGAAAACTTGGAAGTGCAAAATTACGCAAAGTGCGTATAATGTGAAAAGATGTACAGGATGTCTCATTTTCACCGAGCCAAACATCTCTTAAACTATGTATTATCCGAAAAAGTGACCCATTAGTGGATAAAACACGTCGTGTTTCAAATGGCACGTCTTGTGATGGCCACCAGATTTGTCTAGGCGTTCTCGAGATCTTCAAGTGATCTTTGTTTCTGTGAATAGAACTGTACATTTTTTTATACATCATCCTATGCAGTTTTTAATTCTCTAGAAGAAAGTATTAAGGTACTTGCATCTTAAAATGCTTGGTTTAAAAGATGTCTCAACGTTAAGTTCGTCAAATTGTGGGTGTACGATACGCTTCACAAGATTAAAGTTAAAATATCTTTTGAACTGGTCGCTTTTTCACTTAAATACCTCGATACTTTTTTGTAGAGAACTAAAAAATACATCGAATGGTTATAAAAAATGTATAGTTGTATTTTAAGAAAAACGAAGGTTACCATGAAATGTCGAAGGTGCGTCCACCCACATAAGATTCGTGACTATCACAAAACAGCCTACTGGAAATAAAGTAAGTTTTATTTGAGACACTTTTTCGAATAATGTGTAGCTTGGAAAATATTTGTGTGAATCGATAAAGATAAGGCAATTTACATTAAAATATTCGAAGTACAGTTCTTTCTATAATGCTTGGTAGCTAAATCAATTTTCTACCTAGCTTCTACTTTCTCGATTATGTTCCCAAAGATGTGAATTTGTATAAAAATCCGCAGTGTAATTGTAATTGTTATTTTCTTTTTTTTTGTCGCCAAATACATTTAAGCGTTACAGGTAGTTATTTTATAAATATTCGTATGACTAATGTTATTTATTGTTTATAGGATACGAGAACGCGGATTGGTTCATCCCTTCACCGGCCCTAAAATCAATAGACGTTGACTTAAAATTGTCACCGGAGCAAATCCGGGAGACTCTCAATTATTTCAGTAAGTAATTGTTTATATCAATTCTTTTATCACCGTCTTTCCTGCTTCTCTACGCTAAACGTTAGGCAAATCGCTTTATATTGGTAAGTGTTACATCGTTTCTTATACAGGGTGGTCCACCTAACTTTATCACCTGGAATATATCGCTCGATTTTGATAATATTAAGAAAAAAAATGTTTCAGGTACAAGTTGAATGCTTTCGAGGGGGACGTAATTTGGTATGATTAGCTTTGTCCTAGGTGAATGCGTAGAAGACGTATGAAGGTCACCGATGTTCCTTTCTTTTTTTTCTTTTTTTTTTCATGGAATCATGAATTTTTCAATACACTAATTCAGTACTTTTTAAACTTTTCCCATTTGCAACTCTATTTTGCCAGGAAAAATTTCACGCCGCTCTAGCTATACAGGGTGTCACATCTGACTTTGTCACCTTTAATTACTCTCTTATTTACGATGATACAGAAAAATGTCTCAAAACTTGTTTGGTATTGAGTGCTTTTATTTATTTATCCTTGCGACGATCTTGAAACGTCCTGTAAAGGCTATGTTTAAGTCTCTAAACGCGTATCTCTGTCTTTTATTACGTGTGTTCTTAGCCGATATTCAGACGTTTTCAAAACACTACAAATTCGTGTGTTTCGCGCTATCCATTACTATCGGGATGCAGACTTTAACATGTTTACGCCAGCGCTGCTATTTGTGTTTCTCGCCGTGGGGCGGGGCTCGTATTCACGTTTATAATAAGTTTATAATATTGAATTGTTATATTTTTAAATAAATCCTACTTTCTTCCAATTAATATACGTTAAATTTCCATTGTTTAAATTTTCAACCAAGTGGCAATTTTTTCTAGTTACTAAACGAACTACATTTTTGCTGATACGCACTGTCTGATGAAACATTCAAGTGTGAGCCATCGGTGGTGCACGCCACCTGATGGAAGACTCAAATGTGAGCCACCGATGGTACACGCCGGCGTGAACGTATTAAAATTCAATGCGCCACACGCATTAAAGTTACCTGGTGTACACTACGATCACGCATAAAGATGTTTTTTCATAATACTATCACTGATGTAGGATCATCGAAACACAAAATTGCAGTCTTGTAACGTGTTCAAAATAGTCAATCCGTTTCGAGCAATTACTTTCAGCTAATTTCCTAGTATCGAATTTCTTGTATGTCGAAATTAAAAGTTTATATCTCGATAGCAGGTGCTGCGGAGGACACAAGTTTGCACCTTTTTGAATACGTCTGAATATTAATTACGAGAGTACTTAATGAAAAATGAAGGCACCCATTTAGAAATTTTTATGCCACCTTTGCTATACGTCTCAAGGTCATCGTAAGGTCAGATAGACGAAAGCACTGCACGCCCTTATTGATACCATGCAAATTTCGACCGAAACGTTCTCTTGTATTGTCGCAAATAAACGAGTAATTAAGTGTAACACGGTGAGGTAAGACAAATTATATACATAAAAAGGTGTACAACTTAAATATACAGAATGGACGATATATAATTGATCGATTCTCACTGTCGATAACTTCTAAACGAAGTAAAAGACAACAGTCTTTTTAATACGAGTCATTTATTAACACGTTGGTCGCCGCGTCACCCATATCTATGTGGCGGGTATACTTCCTTGGGGGCCCGTCACCCAAGTATGGATGACGCTCTTCTTGTTTAAATTAATTAAATATAGGATATTATATATAGGATATACAACATAAAAATATTAAAAACACATTGTACCATACTTTTTATTAATTTATATTCTGGATAAAATATTACATAAGTTTATTTCATATGGTATTTGTTAAAACATTCCAAACACATTTAGGGTCATTTTGGGCACTTCAAACAATAGTTGTAGACTTCGTCCTTTTACAGTAGATACTTAGCATAAAATAGTCATAAGTGTGTGTTTAAGGACATTTTAGAAATTATTGAAAGTTCTGTATTCATTCCAAGCAAAAATTCATTCAAACTGTTTTTTAAAAGAATACTGTTCTATACCTATGTCGATTAATCACTTGATCCTTCGCTAACAGATGATTGACATTTTTTAGTTCACCGATGTGTGACAGTTATAAAAGTTTCACGACCTCATAACTCTGTTACACGATCCTATATAGGATTACGACTCATAGTTTAAGAAGCCCTGCAGCAATCGATCCATCTTGTCGTCCCCGATAAAAAAGTAAATTAGCCAAACATGCAATACTATATTGTTTTCCGAATGTTATTCTTGGAAAATAAATCTCAACAAAAAAAGCTTCCTACGGTTATTCGTATATTTACGTTCAGTATAAGGTCACTTTTATACTCATAACGCTATGAACAAGTTTCTCTCTCGAACTAACCTCAAAAAGGACAGAAATTATATCTAATATGGAACATGTACCCAAAGATGTATTATTGACACGAGGTACTACATTTTCATGGAAAACAAACAAAGAATAGTTTTATTCTCGCTCTACTTTATTCTTCTTTGGTAATAAAATCACATTTTAAAAGAACCACATTAAGAAGTAGATGCTTACAGTAGTCTTAAATGCAAGTATCAACTGGACTGCAGCACAGCAGATTCTTGACCACTTGAAAGTAGTTTGCTGCTTTCAGATACCTCATTTTCTTTTCTCGAACGATTTTTATGGCTCGAGCCACCTTCTTCTCATGACTTTCTTTCTTGTTGATTTTTCCTAATGCTGCAAGAGAGCATCCTGATGTTCCTCCAAATAAAATAACCTAGAAAGAAAGCGATGCAGATATGGAATATTGCATCACTACTGGGTGTCCATATTTGGAATTGCACGAAGTTGAAAACACGATATTCAGCTTATACTTGCTTCAGTTTGTATGTGAGCAGCAACGAGAAGCACAAATAAGTATGGTAAAATAATAAGAAATACGAAAAGGAAAAAAAGAAGAAACATGTCAAATTTACATAGCGTCGAAAGTTTTCGAACATCGACAAGGTAAAACGATCATGCTACGATTAACGATGTTATACGTTCGCTCGACCGATGAACCACAACGCGTTCAATAACAAAGTGATTGAGTGAGATCATCTGTAGGCGTTCGAGAGATATTCATTTGGGAGATTTTTAAAAATACCATTTTAGTTCCATATTAGGTATAATATTGCGTAGTATTTAATACATTTATAGTATTTTATGTTATACGATACGGTATTTCGATATATATTGTTATATCGAAAAAATATCAGTTTAGCAGACAATTAAAATTTAATTTGTGAAAATTTGGCAAGGAGAGACTATCTTTGTCTGTCATACGTTAAGTATGACAAATTAAAGTAAAAATATCTAACTAATAAATAAAACAATGCTAAATAAATATAATATAATAATATAATATATATTAAATAATAGTAAATAAATAATAAAATAATAAATAGTACTGTAATAGTAACTAACAAATAATACTTTTTTGGAAATTATGTTCAGCTGGATCGACTAACATTTTAAGAACACACGCGATCCCATTGAAAAAAGCATCGGTGACCTTCGTATGTCCTTTACGCATTCATCTACCAAAAGTCTAATCGCAGCAAATTATGGAAATCATTCAACTTGTATGTGAAATAATTTTTAATTATCATGAAAAACGAGCGAGATGTTACAGATAATGAAGTTACAGCTGGACCATCTTGTATATGGGACTTACCGACTTAACACGGTGATGGCGATTTTCTTTTTTTAAGAAATTGATCGTTCTTCGGATAGCGTACGAAGAAAATGAGGTGCATAATACCTTTTAAAGTAGCAATTTTCAAGAGCTACATAACAATGGGTTTTTAACCGAAAAAGACTTGAGAAAGTAAAATTGTGCGCACTATTTTTCTCAGAATTCTCTTGCAGCGCTAAGAAGAACTTACGATGAGGAAACTGTGCGTCTACTCTTAATCCTCAAATATTTCACCCTCGAATTTCGCACAGGAAATTGCAGATTACTTATCGTCTTCGTAAATCACATTTAGAACTTATTGTTAGTTAGCGTATTTTTTTTCAACGATAAGCTAGCAATTTCATCGATAAAATTCTACCTTTATCGTTTGCTCGTTATCGTTAATTTGCAGTAATGCTTCTTGGACGTCGTCATTAACGATTGATTTCTCTCTTTGAATATCTTATTTTCGCTAGTTTTGGTTTCGATCCCAATTGTACGTACGACCGAATTATTCAAAGAATTCGCTGTTTCACGTATTTATCGGAAAATGTGCGATGTTCGAACCTCCTCCCAGCTTATCTCTCAGTTTTACGGATTTTGTGGCTTGCTTCATTTCTATATTTAATCTTTGCTTCGCTACATTTCAAAATTAAAGATTATCTTAATTCTTTTCATTTACCAAGACTGCCGTTTCTCTGAAATACATACGTATGCACATTTCAGTGAAAACAATCGATGTAGGTACATATTTAGTAATTCATATGCAAAGATATTTCCATCTTATTTTCAAACGTAGCTAGAAGGTAAATAATTACCTATATCATAAGATTATGAGCGATTTAAAGCGTAATGAATAATTCATTGTCACAGATGTACACGAAGAATTATGGTCGTATGTTTCTAGCATTATACGTGCAATTTTATCAATAAGTTCGTATCTCAATCTTATTCATAAATCGTTATCTAAATACTTTTATCAAATTAACTTTTTACAAGTTTTATACGTTCTTTGCGATCACTCAAATATCTCTATTTAGATATACGAGAGTAGTATATTACGCAGATATATTACACAGCTTATTAGGTGTTTCTAAGAATTAGAACAAGCTATAATGTTGAAACGTAGAAGATAGAAAAAATGTTTATTAGGAAAAATTACACGTGTTTGTGGGAGTGAGACGTTTCAAAGATTTCAAGGTCACCTGTATTCTTTTCAATGGAACATATTTTTTTATACATCATTCGATGTATTTTTTCATTCTCTGCAAAAAAAGTATTGAGGTACTTGGGTCGAACAATGGACTTATTTTTGATATATAAAATTTAGTGAAATTAGAATTGAAATATCTTTCAAATTTATATCATTCATCGACCCAAGTACGTTAATACTTTCTGAAAATCAAGAAATGCATCGAATGGTTTATAAAAAACTACAGAGACTCGTTTGAAAAAAGTGTGCAACGCGCTTCGCAACTGCACCGGTATATCTGCTAGAAAAACTAGTACGGTAGTGTGATAAAGCGTGTTAAACAGTGCAAACTTTTTCTCTACGACTTTTCTCTCTCTTCACTTACGACAGAGTTGTAGCCTGTTCCAGTTATTATTATGAAAATACTCTGTATAGTAATATTTTGTCTTGCAATCTAAGATTCGCGTAATACATCAGTTTTGCTAAAAGAATATTTACAACAAAAATGCTTTGAATAGATACTTCTAAATACATTTGTTCTTTATTTAAAATATCGTTTTACGTCTCCGTGATAACAAGTCACATGCAATTAGGCGCTCTTTTGTCGGATATCCAATCGTAAGAGCCGCCCGGAAAAGTGCTCGACCAATCAGAGCGCTCGACCCGGCAGTGCTGCTGGAAATTCTATATAACGTATTTTAGTCGCCGCTCGTCCTCCACGTTGGAAGGACGTTGTGCGCGTCTATTTTCCGTCGATATTGTATGTAAAAGAACTCGTCTAATCTTTTGACTAGCTGACGTACTCCTTTCAGTTAGTGTTTATCAAAGAAAAGTGGTCTAGTGCAGTGAACTAAATGTTAAGATGTGGCAATTATAAGTGAAGTGTTGCTATGGTGAACTTTTATTTCACATATTTTTCATCATGACGTATTATCCGGCATCTACACGCATAGCTTTTTCCTAACTCTCTACGATGTACATACGCATAACGTTTTATATAATCTTGGATGAAAATTTCATTCACGCGATGAATGATTCGTAGCTATTTCTCGTGAATTAATGCCACAGTGAAAATTCGACAGTTCGTTCATTTATAATTTTCGCAATATAATCGGGATTAAAATTTGATCTGATAGTTTATTATGCGTTTCATGTATTGTTTCGTATGCGAAGCCTGATACTAATCTGAATGCAGTGTAACTTACTGCAGTATTTACATATCATATATTCATTTACTGCTTTTAAGAAAGTGATTGCTAATATTGAACACCGGAACAATAAACGATACGTTTCCGTAATAAACATGCTTTGTCATAAAATTCTTACTTAGAATTTCTAAGTTAATACTTTGTGTGAGAAATAAGTAAAACTGTAGAATGTTCCTTTAATTTAAATTGGCTAGTTTAAAGATAGTCAATGTTTAATAGATTGGAATGTTTGGAAATTTACTGCCCTTTCGATCAGGTTAGGTTAAAATGATTCTTAGAAAATAATTTCTTTGCTTAATTGTTGAGATAGATTAATTTGTACCTTCTTTATAGCAAATTAATTGATGTTTTGTAAAACAGTAAAGATATTCATTCTAAAAGTTAATTTTATTATTGTTAAAAGATACTTGAAAATGTAGATACGCCTTTCAAAGCATGCGTATTCGGATGAAGTGAGGTTAGGTTTAAAAAATAACATATTTTCTTCAAGTTTCACGGCAAAAATTAAAAAGATTCGCATGGGATACATTTATATTTACGAATATCATTAGTTATAATGGGATTGGGTTAAATTAAATTGAATCTCGCATCGATTAGATTTTAAATATGTACTGCTTTTCAGGTTATACACTAACTTCACGATACTCTATCGTGTTTTGAAGTGTTAAAATAATGCTTTATATCTTTCGTTATTTAACATTATCCAAATGTGATATAACTTTTGCATATCGTTATTACATAACTGTATAACATCGTTTTATCTTTGTAAACATGTCGATAACGTAATAGATTTCAAAGATTCTTGGTATTAACAGCAATCGAAGATTATTTGTTGTATAAAATTTGACAGAAATATATAAATTTATTCTGGATTCATTGTTTAGTGTTGAATATGTACACGACTATTATATGTATATTGGTATGCAATTAATAGAGATGTGCATATTGTGGTTGTATTGTACAAACAATTTGAGAACAGTGCTAACCGATGTTAATGAGATTAACGGGAATCATTTCATTTTGCAAGTAAATGTGATAAAAGTTAAATACAATTTTTCGATTCCTTATTATCGTAGAAAGAAAACTACGGGCTATTCGTCAAACAAATTAATCATCGAAAGAATATAACAATAGTAATTTTATCTGTATAGGCCTATTATAGGCTATTACAAGGAGGTTGTTGCCTTTTTATTCCTAATTTCTTACACTATATTATATTCTTCGAATGAGCTCTTAGTTACTGTATTATATTGATATTTTATTGTTTTATTGCTTAACTCTTTCTAAATCAATGGAATAATTTCTTAATAAAATTAACGATCGTATAATTTGTATGAATGGTTGGCGAACATGGAGGTCGTTTTCGTGATTTCAGAGCTTAAATAGAAATATAACGTATCCAAACCTGCATTAATCAACGGCTATTCTTGCGCTCCGATTATTTTCCGCGTTTAAGTACTTTTTTTTGTAAGGAACACTTTAATGGACATTGTAATAAGAAGTCATTACGTTCTATCGTGAGAATAAAATTCTTGCTTTCACGTCAATTATATTTGATGAACACGTGTTTAATAACATTTAAATAAAAGGTGTTTCCATTCATTTAGATTCAGCATATCTAAAACATTAGCTATATAGGAAAGACGTGGGATGAAAAATCTTTTTTTCTTTGTATTGCAAAAACTGACCCAAAAAGTCACCTATTTCTTGCCCCACGATTTTGGAACTGTATTTCGTGTCGAATGATCCCTTATGGTGAAACGTCTACCACAATAAATTTTCAAGTTGAGCTGACAATTAGTTTCTGAGACATGGGAGGTCAAAGATGTGAAAATCCATTAACGTGTTAGCTCATACGTTTCGATGTACGAAGTTTTATGTCAGTCTGATAGTTTAAAGGATAGTTGCCAGAGATTTCGTCGATTGATAGCAACGAATTTGAACAAGTTTGCAAAATTCACAATGGCCGATTCAATATGGCGTACGATATATTTAAAGAACACCTGCTACAGCGACATTTATCTTTCTTGATTTTGATCCGTGGAAATGGTGATGGATACATTACGTATGTGAGGATTGCATATGTATATGAATCCGATAATATTGACCATATTCAAGGAACTATGCAATTTTTATCATGTGACTTGCAACAGCCAACAGTCGGACCACCACTTTAGCGCGTGTAGTAATATTCTGCGATTAATTCTGGTCTGGTCTTAATCTTATCGACAAGTATGAAAATGCGGAATTATGCGGTAAATAATTATTATCGACTGATATGTCAAATAATTATTGTAATTAAAATAATTATTATTAAAACTATAAATATTACTTTAGTTTCGAAAATTCACTTTATAACTTTTTACGAATATTAGACCAAAGTATTACCAAAGTATTATGAAAATTAGAAGTCGAAGCGTATGAACTTTAAAAATTTTTATTTTTATTTAAAATATTAAATATTTAGAAATCTGACATGAATGCAGCATGAATTTTTTCACTGATTTGAGACAATTGTATCTCACCTAAGAATCAATTAAAAAATTAGCGGTGCAGATGTTAGATTTTTAGAAATTTTCATTTAGCAATAAATTTTTCTTGAGGAGTGGACAAAGGAAAATTCTCAAATAGTTGAACAGACGTGGATAAACGTTCGTTTCTTGTAAAAATTGGCATTTGGACGTGCCAAATTCACTAAGCCTGGATACTGTCCTTTGACTGTTCAACCGCTAATTATTATTCGGCAATGATAACTTCGGCCAATATTTTTCTTGAGTCTTCCTTGTACTTTTTGGCTGGTTTGTTAATTCTTTAATGAGGGGACTGTCGTGATCTGCATTTGTTTTGCCGCATGAGAATCAATCACGTGCTTGACGAATGGTATCTTGAGTTCTTCTCAAGTCCATTCGAAGGTGCGTTTGTTATAATTTGAAAGAGGGACATTGAAAATTCCAAAGACGAAAGATCGTTTGGTGACGATATCTTTTTTATTTTCTATCACCAGTCATGCATGTAAAATTAACGATATAAAATTTGATTTTTATTGCCAGCCTCTCACTATGCGTCTAAGGACATTTTTTTTATTCGTGTACGTACACTTGGCAGAAATTAAAAAAACGTAACCATTACTTGGAAATTACTGTATATTTTTTATCTTCTCAGATACATTGATAATGATTGGAATTAAAAATACGATAAAGGGGAACAGTCCATACGTGAAATTATAATATCATTGTTTGTCGATTATACTTTCGTAACATCTGCAGCAAATATTGGTATCGAGAGAACAAGATAAAACCTAGCGACAAAAGTTAAGAAATGCCTTCTTTGAATTATATAACCATTTCTAACAAAAACTAAATAAAAAATAATTTAGGAAGGCGTTGGGCAACCCTTGAGTTTGATGACTGCATGCCATCTGTGTGGCATTAATTCAATTAATCGAACATAAACCCCAGTCGGTATATTACATCATGATTTTGTAGTTTCTTGTGTTAACTACCTTTTATTTCTAATTAAGTATAATTTAATTTCGCCACTTAATTATATTAACATTCTGTTGCAGAAGAAACGTTTTGATTAATTCAACGTTTCAGGTCATTGTCGCGTTGCCATTTTCTCGTTTGCAAATGGCGATATACGCGTTTGTAAGATATCGCGATTCACGAATTTGTTGTTGTTTCTCTCATGTGTATTAGCAGACCAGGGCTACCAACCCGACACTTTATTACATTGCCACTAGCAAGTTTCACTCCTGGTTTTAGATATTTAACGTTAAAACTTATTGTATGTTCGTGTACGGTCTGCTATCCCTTTATGAGTATTTTTAGTTCCATTCAATATATTTCAGAAGATAAAAAAATAATATACAGCAATTTCCGGGGGATTATTGTATTTCCTAATTTTTATACTAAGTGCATGTATAATGATTGAGACTGCGAGAAATCTTCCTTTTATTTCTTGTATTTTTACCATATATACCCCATTTATATTTTCGTTAAGTCGTTCTTCTTTATCACATATTATATGAATTATGTGAATATTGCACGTTGTCCAGTTTCAGTATCCTAATTGATTTATTATGCTAACAGGAACTATCTAAACATATCCAAACACTCTTTGTATGCAACGTTCGCAACGTCGACGATATTCTTCGAATGAAATGTCACAGATCAACGCTAACCATATTCGTCAAAGACGCCAATATCTTTGTCGTATATATAAAATGAATGTTACTTTAATTCCATAGCAAAGCGTCGTTTTTCAAGCTCTCTGATAAAAGCTTCTCCCGAGGCTATGACAAGTTTTCTGAAATACACATTTATTTGTTTAATCTACCCGATGGCCTGACTATGACACGATCGCCATAATACAGCGCAAATCCTTTGTTCGCGTTCGCCTGCTATGTGCTATCGCGTGCAGTTTCAAGTGCTTGTTGTTTCAAAGATAACAATAACGTATTACTGAATTTGATTGAATCCTTCGTATATTAGAAGTACAATTTTTGTTATTTCGTCGAAATCTTCCGCAAAGTACTGTTATTAGCGACGAATTCCTTTAGTGTTACATGGAAACGGGCGCTTATTGAAGAATGGTATATAGCATGAGGTGCCCGGTATCATTCATTTAATACTCTTCCAATTTTTCCGTACATTTTCAATATCGTTGGCATATTTACAGAATAAAAAGGTTTATGAATTTATTATTCACGTTAATTAATATTGTTTAATCTTATAGGTTTCACCGTTGATTTTTTAGTTTCGCTATAAATTGGTATTATATATTTACGTTAATTCTGATTAAATTTCAGAATTATGCTATATTTTTCATCGAAGGTTTATTTCTTCTTCTTCAATTTCGTGATCATTCTTGCTCGTTACATAGATATATCAAGTTTCACGTAAGTTTGATCATAATATTATGATTTTGGTGTCTAGAGATAATACTAACCCTAACCTTACCAGGCCCGTTCAAATGACCGGTTTCAACATTTCATTTAAAATTGTACATTCATTGTTATATCTTTCGTTTGTCTAACTTTATATATATTCTTTAACAAAAACTGAGAAATCGATTAATCAAATAACATATTATTACTGTCCTCTTTTATTACACTGTCCCATTCAATACAGCTAATTTATGAAGGACACAAAATACTCTCCTTTAAGAAGCAAAAGATAAGTCACGTAACATTTAGACGATCATTGTTGATAGCTTGTCAGTGTTATCAATTAGGAGTTTAATGGTCTTTTAATTTTTGTTATGTCGTGTGCGAAACAAAAATGCCCATCTCATCCCACCTCTCCCCTAGTAAGTTCTTGCTATATTTTTTTATAGTAAGTATAATTATATATATATAATATTTATAATCATGTTATATATATTTATTTATAATTATATATTTTTTTCTATAGTTCTATATAGTGTAATTATTCTATATAATTACTAAGATATGTATACTGATAATTTATACGTTAAATTCATATAATTAGCGAGATTCATAACGGAAAATAATTTAACTTTGCCCTGAGAGGTTTTTTTCATACAATCGTAGATAAGACAGATACCTGGGTGATCTCATTCAGTTGAGACAGCCCGTGTAAATCTAAGTGAAACAACGAGTTAGTTCGTGGCTGAATTCGCGACTTATCAGGGAAAAGGAATTTCTCAAGTCTTGTAGCCGATTTTCTCAGAGAATTGTGCAACAATCAATTAGACGATGAATTAAGCTTTCCTTGTTAAAGAAAAACCGTGTAATTCTTTAGACACGTCCCTTCTCGAATAGTTCAACGCTTTCTCATAGAAATAATCCGTCAGCTAAATGAAATAGGAAAAGAAAATGCGATACGTATAATGGTTTATTGTTTTCGAAACTAAGGTGCAGCTCTTTCACACCAATTTATTGCCAGCAATTTAATTAATGCATATAATTTAATCAGCGTGCACGGAAATTCTGCGCTATAACACTCGATTTTCGCTCGTTCTTAGAATCGCAGAAAAGTATAAGAAACGTATTAAAATTAATTGTAAAATTTACGGGATATTTGCGTTCCGATAATTATTGATATTCATGCTATTGATGATCATCGCAGAAAAGTGAGATATTATATTCTTTGATTAATTTTGATTCATTATTAGCTGTCAAGCAATAATCATCAATCATACAGTGTTTTATTTTCGATTTCAACCTCTTATCTCGTCGAAGAAATTCTAAAAAATATGCGAACGTCTGTTAGAACGTTTATTTGTTGTGGCTACAGCGTGTTTAAAAAATGATGGATAGAAATTTGGGTGTAGGAGGAAAATTATTCAAACTTATAGCACGTTATTGACATGTAATTTAGTTTAACATTAACATACTTTAGTCTAATACCGTCTAATTTGTATATTGAAAATATATTATCATAATTCGACCGAGGATATTTACGCAAAGTTTTATTTGTGAATACAATGGAAATAAAATGAATACAATTAATTCATATAATGAACACAATACAATTATGGAAATAAAATTGAAGATTCGTCTCACATTTGTGCACCAAAGTAGAGAAAAATGTTTATATTCGATATTAACGATAAAAAAAGTGGAATCAGAATAGATGTTCAAAATGGCCTGTACGAAATTCTAACACTAAAGCTGTGAAATGTTCCCACTATTTACAAGTATATATCGTAACGAATACTTTGGATTATTTTATGTACTTTTGCGTCTTATGTGAATCTTGTTCCTTCTCAAACCTCTAAGTTTCCCATATATCTATAAAAATTCGCAGACTAATTACAATAATGTAATCTCGGTATATTTAAACACGTTTGATATTTTGTATGAAACGCGTCTATGTTCGCGAATTTCATGGCGAACGCTTTGAACATTCGCTCTGCTTTTAGTTTTCTATCGATAAGGTAGCTGCCTAGCCAACTATGTTAGTCAAATTAGAGTTGATTAATAAATGCTAAGTATAAAGATAATATAATACTGATGACTAGTACGATATGAAATAATAATAATAATAATAATTTTTGACTTCATTTGTATTTATCTTTAAAAGTCAGATATTGATGTAAATAATTACAATACGAAGATAGAACATTAAATCGACTGGTATATTTAATTGAGGTAACGGATCTGACAATATCGTCAAGTTGAAAAGAAAGTATCCAACAAGAAAAAAAAATATCGATCTCTAATTGTTAAAAGCAGAATAGAGAATTAATAATTATGAAAGAAAATTATTTAACAGCACTAAATAAATTAAACTCAGAATCATATTATTTAATGTCTTATCTGACCTGAACTGAAGATTAGTTTTGCTCGAAATTTGAGAGTAGTCTTAAATTTTGAGATTTATTTAAGAGCTACCTTAATATTTATATGAACTGTGAACTGATTTTCTCCTATTTTGATACATAAAAGTTGTGGTCAAATTTTTATGCAATTTTTTTAAAACACCTTCTGTATAGAATTTTGTCGTTGTTTTATAGTTACATTTTTTTATTAACATTAGCATTAATTTCATATTGCAATCGTAATTTTTGATCGTAGAGATATACACAATTGGTCCATAACAATGTGGTCAGTTTATCAGCACTTATATAGCTGATATCAGTTAGTCAATCGCACGTATTGAAAGTTCCGAGTATTTATGTTCTTATCGATGCGATCTAAATGATTTTTGTAAATAGCGCCCTGATATACTTTCAACTGTACTCAATATCTTTTGATGAGATATATATACACGCTTTATTTATTTTGATAAAACAATGAAATAGGTAGCACAAGGTATCTCAGTTCCAAGTAATTTTGCACAAATACGAAACAATAGTATTAGCTATTAAGTCACACAATATGACATGGTCTATAAGAACGATATATTTGCAAAACTACAATTTTGTTTTCTATACACAGGTGAGGTGGAAATCGTAATACGACCGAGCAAGGGGCGATTCTACATGAAAAAAAAGAAAACATTTGATACAACATTTTTCCATCCGAGGCTCCGTTTTCGAGAAAATCGAATTTGAAAATTTAACAAGTATTCTTAAATTTAAATAATTCCAGACTGAACAAGAGTAAACAATCAACAGGAGCTTAAATTTCATGTGAAAATAAGTAAAAAATGTAGAATATAATTTTTTCATAATACGCTTTGTTTTTCTTTTTATTTTTGAGAAAAATAAATTTGAAGATTTATCATGCGGCTGTATCAAACCAGTTCGTAATTAAATATTATTTCCATCAAACTTTAGCTCCTTGAAAATGATGCCTTAAACGAGAAAATATTATTCAACATTTTTTACTTATTTTCACGTGTATAATAACCTCGTGCTGATTGTTTACTCACACCTAGTCTTAACCAAGTTAAGGTATACTTGGCAACTTTTCAAACTTTATTTTCTCAGAAATGAAGCGTCATATGAGGAAATTTTATTGTATATTCTCCACTTAATTTTTTCTTTAACCATAATTAATCTTTAATTATGTGTGGCGATCTGCTATATAAGCGCTCACCGTAGAGTACGTTGCCATTGAGAATGTGGCTACGCAATTACCATTTATATCAACCAACAGGGGGCGATCTGATCGTCCAATAGGAGACGTGTTTCGAATAACACGTTAGCCAATCACGTTATAAAATAGCTTAGGTGTTAATTTAACTTTTAAGTTATCTCTCTCTGTAATATATAGTTTCGTAAACAAATCTGTGGAAACAGACGTAAGGGCGCCATATTTCAAATCACAAAGGACCACTTTGATATTTAATTCATTTTTGTAAAATTTTATATATATAAATTTAACTTTGAATCGACTGCGAGATTATTAGCAAGGAAGGCAGATATGCTTAAAGTATCACGTTAATTATCTTGCTTTCTTTAATGGGTCTTAACAGATCGTTGATTTTTTCTTTGTTGACATTGTCTCTAATACACGATTTCAGTTTGTGAACGATGTGTGTTATAGCACTCCAGACAGGATAAAATAAAACTACTGGTACGTTGCATTCTCCGCATTCTTCACCGGGAGCTGCGTCCTTTGTCAATCGATGCAAGTGGGAGACATTTGTGTGGTTTATTCGGATGCGAGTAATAGCGACTTGGTCTCTTCTGAGTAGTGAGGGGGTTATGTCGTATTTTTGGAAGAACGCGTCATTGACGTTTTCAATGTGAGAGGACGCTGTTCGTCTCCACTTTCTTTTCTATTGCTGTATTATAATCTTCATTGAGTCAAAATATATCTGCCATTAGGTTTAATGATCTTGTGCCAGCAAGAATCCAATTGAGATATCCCATGTTTGTAAAAATTAATTCGAGTAGAATCTCGGTTATCTGAACTGTTAGGGGACAAAGGTTTTCGGATAATAAAAGAGTTACTTTCTTGATATTCATCTTTATGTATGTGTTTCAAAATACATAAATATTAATAATAGCAATACAAATAATGAAATTAAAGAAAAGCATGTCCATCTTTGTTCTATGTATCCTAAAAAAGAATATAAATTATAATAATAGCGGTACAAATAACGAAATTAAATAGGAGGATGTTCAATTTCGCAAATTCATGTTTATCCTACTTATTGAAAGGAAGAACATAAATTATAATAATAACAATACAAATGATGAAATTAAATATGATTCGATCAAACATTTTAACTACTAAATCACACAACTTTCTTAGCAGATTCAATTCGATGAAGTTACATTCCTTTTGTGCCTTCGACCATCTTAACTGTGTTTCTATCGCCTCAAATACTTCAAAGTGTTAGGGAATGCCATTATTGCCGTTATATTCTCGGTATTGCATGCATCTTCTACATCTGTTGTAATATTATCTTCCATTTCGTCCTGTGTGGTGTCGTCAAGGCAGTTCATTAATTTTTTCCATGCTCTTGTCAACGTCACACATTTCACGTCCACCCAAGCATATACCAGCATAAAACAGCAATCCTTAAAACCTAACTGCTTCTTATAGCGCACTCTCGAAATTACCATTGGCATTAATTCACGAAAATTCGTCATACGATCCCAACATCATTCGTAGCAGTGTAGAGTGCAGAATTAAATAAATTAACGAACGAAGCGAAGCTGTGTCGACGAGAAAGAGACAAATGGAAAGATAGTGTTGGGATAACGTGATCTCATGAACAGCAGTACGTAAATTTCGATCTTCTTAAGATCGAAAATTCGATTATGGGACATGAGCAACGAGCACGATCCGCGAGTGTCTGGGAAATTTGAGTGTAAGTTAGACGGTGCTTCATGTGCAGAAGCAAGCAATCAAGGTCAAAGGAAGGTAGGCCATTCTTCGAGAACGATTGACACAGTTCAAAATGTGTTGGATCGAGAGCCGGTTGAAAATTTGTCGGAATTTGACCTGCGAGGAAGAATCGGTGAGCCAGCAAAGTATTCCCAGAGCGCGGCGGAGACGGATTCCCACAAAGACTCGTCTTGGCAGACAATCCAAGTTTCTCACGATGGTTTTCTTCCAAGGAGCAGCGAAAGTTGCTCGGAATGTATCGACGGCGAAACAGGAAATCTTGCGTGGAAAACAAAGGGAAACGTCGCGGAACACCGTAATTTACAGGCCGTTTGGAATTTGAAAGCGGCTTCGTCGAAAAGCAGCGAGGACAAGCAGCTGCTTTTGGGGATAAACGAAAATCTACCTGCAGATTTGAAAGAAAAATACTTCTGGCGACCGGAAGCAAACAATTCTCAGAAAATGAGCGAATATTTCTTCACGGACTCACAGGAACGTTCTCGGACTAACAACCGAGCGAGTTCCATAGCGACAACAAATCGCTGCAAGTCGAGAGATCGTGAGAATCATCAGTGGAAATTGCAAGCCAGTTCTCCTTTAGCCCAAACTCCCACATTCGCGAATTTGGCGTTGGACGTGTCTTACGCAGGGTTAGACATTTCTGGTCTCCTGGATACCGAATCTTCCAGGAGGCTTGAAACTGATCCGCCCGAGTTCTGGGAAGACTTCAGCGTGGTCGAGTGCTTAGAGAACAAATTGTCCTCGTACGACGAAAGTACGCCGGAAGAACGGGTGGAGGCGCTGAAAGAGGTTTTGGCGGACACCGATATACACGAAGGCGATGGAATCGTGTCAGACTTTCTGTTTCACGTTGCCAGAACGAAATATGGCAAGATATATATCAGGGTTATCAGAACATTGCTCCTTAATCGAGGTAGGATATGAATGGTTTATGACAACGCTTCTTAAACTTTTTCCATTCGCCAACCTATTTTATGTTGGGAGAATGTTACGCAGCTACAGTTCTGTACATTAGAAGGTACATAAAATAAATATGTAGGGCGGACGATATATGACCGACTGATTCTCACTGTCGATAACTTCCAAACGAAGTAAAAAACAACAGTCTTTCTTAATACGAGTCATTTATTAATATTTGGAAATCATGTATGGAATCATGATATGAGAAAGACGTCTGCCGGATGCTGTACAGTCAGCCCTGTCAGTCGTATTTTTCGTTACATCTTCGCACGTTTCGAAAGTTATGTTCGTTGTCGCTTCTCGAATAGCATGTTGTAGCTGCTCGATTGGCTTTCGTTTATCGACATGCGCTTTACTTTTGAGAAAACCTCGTAAGAAGAAACGCGCTGCAATAGAATCGGGCGATATTTGATGGCCGGACGATATCGGCAGAGTAATTTGTGTGAGGTCATCGTTATCGACGAATTATTTCGGTAAAGTGTTTTAACAATTTTAACAATTTTTCCCCGTTCTCGAACTGTGTAACGCTCGATGATTATTTTATCGTACGTCCATGATGCGATCGTTAAAGGGAACAGGAGATGATGCATCGTTACAGAATGGCGGGCTTTGAAATTGGTCAGTTATATATTGTCCATCCTGTACAAATAAAACATTAATCGGCAATAAATTAAAGAAGTTTAGAGCAGAATTAAATTTGTATATTGGTGAAACAGATGTGCTTGTTTATTTTTGCATAAAGAATTAAATTCTGGTTGAATATTTGATATAATAGAGTATGTTCAATGTTTCTCAGAGTAAATGAATATTTTCATTTTACAACCGTCGATAATAAAGACGCCTTTTTTTCATGTTATTATTAATTTACAATTTTTATTACATAATTCAGGCAAGGATTTAATATTCAGATTATTTAATAAATTTAAATAATAATAATAACGTTGAATACTAATATATTTGAAGGATATTACTATTATTATAGATTTTTGTAATAGCATGACTGAGTACAAACTAGTAGATTTGAGGGATCTGCTTTATTATGAGATATTATTCGAATAGAGCTGCTTAACGTTAAAAAATTTAAGTGCTAGTATTACTATTACTAATATATTTGGCGAATATTATTAGTATATAAACTATATAGATTTTTGTGATAGTATAGCTGAATACTAATAGAGCTAAGGTTCTATATAGTATCAGATATTATTCAAGTAGAGTTGTTGAATCTGAGACAGATTTGAATAATAGTATTAACATATATATTTTAGAGATAGCATTAGTATTGTTAATAGGTTTTTGGTTAATAGATATAGTGTAGTAGGTGAATATTAATTGCTTTGATATTTGCTATTTCAAATATACTTTCTGAACATTAACAAATTTAAATAATGGTGTTAATATTACTAATAATACTAGTACATTAATATTATTAGTAGATTTTTATTCTGGTATAGGTGAATACTAATTGCCTTGGGGGATTTAGATCTTAATATCAGATATTATTTCAAATATACTTTTTGAACGTTAACAAATTTAAATAACGGTATTAACATTACTAATAATACTAGTACATTAATGTTATTAATAGGTTTTTGTTATAGTGTAGGTAAATACTAATTACCTTGAGGAATCTAGCTAATATCAAATATTCAAATAGAGTTGTTCGACGTAAGCAAATTTGAACAGTACTGTGTATTAAACATTACTTTTACATTTGCGGGATCTATTTGGCATGAAATATTATTCAAATAAAACTGTCGAACGTTAAGAAATTTAAATAGTTGCATTAATATTAATAATATATTTGAGGCATATTATTAGTACTGTAATAGTATGACTGAATACTAATACATTTGACCAATTTACTTAGCATCAGATATTATTTAAACAGAGTTGTTGAATCGCATTATCACATATGTAATACAAAATGTCATAAGCGTGTTCAAGATCATTTAAAAAATTGTTGAAAATTCTGTTCTAATTCCAAGCAAAAATTCATTTAAACTATTTGCTAAAAAACTGCTGTTTTATAGCCATGTCCATTAATAACTGGGTAAATTCTTCTTCATCCTTTGCTGACAGGTCATTGACATTTTTCATTTCTCTGGTGTGTAACAGTTGCGAAAATTTTTGCAGCACTATAATTCTGTTACACGACTCCACAGGGGGTCGCTACCCGTAGCCGAGGAAGTTCCGCTTTATAATATCGATTAGTCGATCTCGCCATTTACGAAATTGGATATTAATAGCTCGGCTAAAGAGATATCTCTCTAAATACGAAAAAGTAACGGGAACGAATGCGAAATGTAAAAGATAGCAATATATATATAGAATGATGGCTTTCTGAATGTTTCTTAATGATAGTTTAGTTCAATTTTAGATTTGCCATTCTTTATATAGATACACTTCACTCGCTGAGAAGTATCCGAATATTTTTATGCACTTGATAAGGCGCATGTTAATTACAACATCATAGATGAGTCAAACTGCAATGATTTTATTCTTTACAATCTTTAAAATTTCTTACTTGTGATAGGATATTGCCCTGTGATTACATTTTTGTCTCTTTCTTTTCTCCTCGTTTCTTTTTTTTTTTTTTTCGTACAATACGAAATTATGAAATTGATATTTGTAATTATCAAACCTAGAACCATTTTATTCAGCGATAAGCACATCTACAGATTCCTTGATTTTTTAATTATAAATCGAATTAAAAAAGAAAAGGTTTTTTTAATCTGATAGAAAGACTTCGAATATTAATGCAAACATATTTAAAAAATGTATGCTTACAGTAGCATATAAGCTACTAGTGTCATTTCAAAATTCTTGTTAAACCTCATAAACTAATCTTCTCTTTATATTAATAAAATCTCCCTTCCTTAAAAAATATATATATATATATATATATATATATATATATATAAAGATAAGTCGTCTGGTTGAATTGTAAAAGAAGTTATTCTGTTTCAAAGAATGTCCAAATATTATTATCAGTAACCGCATACGCATATACCATTCAAAAAGATTAAGAACAAGCAGACCGATATTCGTATCGCGAAAGTTTTCTTTCTTAACGACTGAGGAAGTCACGTTACTTTCATGTATCAAATGCACGAAGAAAGGAAGCGCGATTTCGATCTTGTCGTTTTTAAATCGATGATGGTCTACTTTCATTTGCCTTCGTTTCGTCGCTGCTTTAATTTCTCTGTTCGGAATTCGTTTTATCGAGTACGATCAGTGAAACAGAGGATGTATCAAGCGATATTCAAGATCCCTCCAGATACGAGTGTCACTTTGTATAGATCATCGATAACGAAATTAACATAGTGCAGGAGAAACTTGAAAAGAAATTTCTTCTGATTAAAAGCTAATTATGTATCGTTAAAAGAATGTTGATCGAAGGTTGTCGGTTTGACTTGGAATACAATTTCTTCTTTTTTTGTATTTTATTATTTTTCTTGCGTTAGACTTTCGCCCATTACAAGCTTAGTATTTCATAAATATGTGATTAGATATAATTGACACATACAGGAAATGAAAATACTTTGCCGCAATTAGGGTAGAAAAATTTCCAATCGCAGATGTGATCTTTCGAAAAATAGTGCATTGGAAAATAAGCGAGTTTTGTTCCAATAGAAAATTCGAAGTAAATACGAAATCGTTGGAAATAAGGGAAAAGTTATTAGGAAAATGCGAAATTAATCATTTTTTATAATATGAAATTAAGAATTCTGTTTCAAGAATTTAAAGGTGACTTTGGAAGGACAAGAGATTTCTTTGACGTTTCTTATCTTCTACTTATCAAATCGTGCAACACTCACTGCGAATAAATGCTGGAATTAATAAACTGGACGTATTACTTGTCCCATTAAGTTTGGTAATTGATTGCAGTTGGAGAAACGTCTAAATCTTGTAATACTATGGCAACAAAAGATTAATCAACTGACTAATTGTAAAAACGATGATATACATAATTTTTATCAGTAATCATTCGTTATTTGTCACGTTCAGCCGACAGAAACGTTACGAAGAAATTATTTGTTCCACGCTTTCTTTTTTAATCGTTATCCGACTATAGTTAAGCAATTCAAAAAATTGTATTCCGGATATCTATCCATCTCTTTTCAGAATTAATATTACTCAGGTACTGTAATATAGTAGTACTAATAGTAGTAGTATTTATTTAGTGTGTTGAACATCTGGTCCACTAAAACTTTGAAACTAGATGGACATTTAGTGATAATTACAAAGTAGGAACCTTCCTTATCCGAACGAACAGCTCTGTTCGAACTGTTCGAATCATGAAATATTTGGATAATGAAACAATTATTTTTCTCATATGAAATTTCACTTATTCAAATACAAATTAGGATCAATTGAATCTTTATGGGTCTTTATTACCTTTTATTATATTTAGTATATTTTATATTATTATATTTTATTATGTTTATTATACCATCTTACTAACTTTTTGCCTGCCAAGTCGCATAATTCATTCGACATAAGGAACTTCATAGAACCACGTTCTTTTTCTACTTCGAACGTTCGAAGCTCCTTTTTTAATGCATTGGTATAAAAAGACACTTTCGTTTGATATCTCCGCTTATAAAATCATCGCTATTATCGTCTTTATCGTAACGAAACCATCTCATTGCATCAGTATATTTAAGGTTTTCCTGCTGTTGCCAGCACTCGAAGGATCTACGTGCTTCAAATAATTGAAATCAGTATCGTATTTTTGTTTTTTAATATTCGCGATTGTGATTTACCCAACATCATGTACATTTGCCAATTCTGTTGCACCTACGGCAGCTTCGAAGTTTTTAAATATGTCGTATTTTGTCTCGACAGATATTGCTTTCGTACTAAGTTCTTATAATCAAAATCCATTCGATCGAATAAGGGAAAGAATACATTTTCTACTGACAATAATAAAATATGTACATATTTGAAAGGGAAAAGTCATTCGTTACTGGAAAATGCTGTGTTCTGGATAAGGAAGCTCTTTTTATTTCCATTTTACATTACGCTTATTTTTCATTTCAAATCCCATCCTGGATACATTGAATCGCTCTTGCATATTATTACGTGTAATTGCATCCTAAATATCCTACATAATTCCATTTTATATCTCATTCATTTTGCATCAGTAAACGTCTTTATATCTCTAATATTTGAATACCAACCGGCAATACAGGTCTAGAGCACATTTAGCACATTTTGAGATAAATTGGTTTGTAGGTTATACCACACTGTTTCAGTATTTATTACAACGAAGCGAAGTAATTAAGGACGACGATGAACAACAATAAAAAAAATTCCAAACGCCTAACACGCTTCTTGTTTTCAACATTACGTCGTCTTCCCTTAGTGCGATGCAATCTACAATCTGCGTGTAGTAAAATAATGTATAGGGACCTTAGAATCATATTATACTGTTCACTCAATGTTGACCAAAATGTGCTATAGACTGCTGTTCCATGTTGGGATTCATTTACTCATCACCTTCTTCATCCATCCTATTCCATTAGCCTCTTCATGGATAAAAATCTCTGTTCGTTAACCCACTGTTGTATATTCACATTGCGCTATGACGTGTTCTCCTATTCCCTCCTCCTTCCCACATATACCGCATTCCTTCTTCTCCTCATCCAGAGTTTACTCATCCTCCATTCGTTCCTTAATCCGAACCTAACCTTGTGATCTTTATCTTCTTGATCTTTCCCTTCCTCTCGTAGGTACATACCTTCTTTCTAGTTGGTCGCCACTATGTTCGACCTAATTGATAGGCCGTCATCGACCTTAATGTTGTTCGCTACAACACAACACGGAGCTCGACGTTTGAGTAGCGTAACCTGATCTATTGTATTCAATGGTCTATGAAAAATCATTAACTATCCATGAGACGATGATGGAACTTGTTTACCTTCGATTTTCTCGAATTTAATCTTCTACCCACGCATTTGCGACATTTTTCTGATTAAAATGAGACTAAACATGATATAGTTTAAATCACACTTACATGTATATGTAATAAACGAAAGATCATTTCTGTTTTCCATTTCCCATATGCAGGTTCCTATTTTCCTTTAAATCTCCCTCTTGCCATTCCATGGCTCGTGTTATTTCATTTTTCCCTATTAATGACCCTTCTGCATTCCTCAAGGAGTGAGTTTTCTGATCTTCTAATCTTTTCTTCATATCTTCATATGTACATAAATATATGTACCTTTCTCCTGACCCCAGAAGTATTTTCTCCGTCTTCGTTTCTTGTCTAAATATGCTACTGTAGGTGTGTACCTCTCCAGTCACTAATACTGCTCTTAGATACCTTTCTTGTACTGCTCCCACTTCTCTTTTTTCTTCTGTGGCCCATATTTCATTATACTCTTCACCATGACGTTAAATATCATAACTCTTCTTTTGTAAACTCCTCCAAACTTACATTCCTTCCATTCTCCAAATTTCCATCACCGCAGCTGTTGAACTCCTCCATACAGCCTAATTAACATATTATTTACTTTGTAATGATTATCGTTATATCTATATTACTATTGTATTGTGTGGTACTACCACGTGTCACACATATGTGATACACTACATGTTTATGCTATATACAAATTTTCCTTAGAAATTCAGGTAAAATGTTGTAAGAAATTATCTTCACTCTTTCCTTTGCGATTCCGATCAACTGCAATTTTTTCAAAAATCTTTTGCCACATCATCTAATAAACTAATCCTCCTAACTTCTCAAAAAGGCTCGAGCCGTTTGATCCAGTTTAAAAAAAATTATTCACTCTTTAACAGTGTGCCAATATTCTCGTTTGTGACCGTATGTTACGTATATTGTGTTTCAATTTTCTTTGGGATAAATTGGGATTTATTTTCGTTTGAGATACCATTTTTATTTGTTATAGACAACGACAAATTATCACTAATCCGACATTGCAACACATTGTTTTTACTTATTTTAAATTTTTCTTCTCGATTGACAAAGATTGTACATAAAATTGTTTGGAACACATAAAATATCAGATTTTGTGCAAATAGCCACACATCTAACATTGGACACTGTAACACGATACTCGCAAATCGCTCGAACGGTCGACAGAAAAATGTAAACATGGAGGTTTCCGTCCTTGTTAAGTTCGTCGTCGAAACTCGTATATTGACACCACATTGTCTCAGTAGCATCGTGTGCGTTAAATAGGTAACAATACAATACTTTACATATCTAGATGGTGTGACAAGTGGTTTGCAGTAAGAAGCAATCTACTCACAGTTCAGCGTTACACATATGTGTGCGATTCTAAGAATCGCGTTGTTTACTTATTAGCTTTTACTACTGTATATGTAAATATATATGTCACATTATGTAAAATTTTAAAATTTTGAATGTTGAGCTGTGAACAATGACTTTTTCCTTAAACGGTGATAGCGAAAGTGTTAAGTAATACATATAATATATACTCATAAAAACAGTATTCTATTTCTATTATATATTATAAACCTGTTTGACCTTGCTTCTGAGGTCCGTTAGTAGTCTTTAGTTGTTTCTCCTTCTGTAACCAAAGTACTATAATATATGTATTATATGTATGATAATGAACATATGAACTAACATATTAAAAAATGATGAAATATTGAAAATGAATGAAATGCAGTCACGAAGATCGTAGAAAAAATATAGTTTCGTTTCAACAAGTCAATGCTTATTGGAAAGTTGCCAGACAACACCATAATAAATGAACTTAGGTTATGGATTTAGAAAATCCGATAACCACATTGCTGCTGTTATTGGTAGGCAGTGTTGGGTAAAATTTTGTGTATCTATTAAATAACAAATAACAAACTAATATTTTAGTAGTAGTCTGTTTTAGGTTAGGATTAGGTTTAAATAAAGAATAACAAATTAAACTAATATTTTAATAATAGTTAGTTTTAGGTTATGTTTGAGTTTAGTTTCGATATAAAATTAAAAGTACTTACAATTAGAATTGTTTGTGATACATTTTTTAAATAATATTTAACTTTCAAGAATTTTTTCAATATATGGAAATTTGAAAAGAATCGGGGATACCAAGCAAATTGTTAAGTAATTACCTTAATTGTTTTACAAAAACCAGATCCATCTAATACTTACGTAGAATTATTTCCCTAGGAATTTTCTAGGATTTAAATTTCCCTCTCAACTGTATTTATACGCATCTTTGCCCGCGCAGCTTGCTCTGACAGCTATGCGTCATGGCGCCGGAGTAATTCTGTCGTTTATTTCGTTTCACGCTACTTTCATGTTTTCTAACAATAAGAAATAATATTCTCTTTCTTTGACGTGCGTAGATCATCGATTACTGTTTGTTGTGTCAATTAGTGTCTATATAAACAATTAATTGTTAGAATTTGAGAACTTCAAGAAAATTAGTGAAATGTGCCCGGTACATCCTCTGACGTCAGAGGCGGAAAATTAATGTGCTGAATGGTAAGTATTTATTTTGAAACACAACTAATTACATCGAGTGATCAACATGTGATTATAAACAAATCTCCTCTTTACTTTTTGTCCTCCATTTTTCCAACGTACTTTATCGTAAAATATACTTGGACGATAATCATGAAATTTCAAATTCGATTGAATTATAAACGAAATATTACAAAATTTCGAAATGATACATTCATGTATAGATAAATAATAATCAGGCAGATTATTCCGTATATATATAACGACTACTGTATTACTTCCTTTTCTTTAATTTTCCCAACGTTGCTGGTCAACCCTCGAGACATGACGCCATTTTTAAAATCTCGAAACTTTAACCCCTTTGTTTACTTTTTTTCTTCTCCTTCCCTAATAAGAAATCACAGTTTATTCATAGCCTGTGCTATGTTTTGCTCGAAATTTTCTCAACTACTTTATAACTACATATAGTTTAAAAATTTATACTATACGACAATTCTATTGAAAATCAAAACTTGTTAAGAAATCGAAATTAATTAAAATCTATTGTTTGTTTAAATCTTATCGATGGATTAAAGAGTATTCTGTTCTATAATATTTTATTATACTGTAATTATTAATTCTTCCATTCTATTTATTTCTATAATTGTATTACTTAATTAAATTAACGTGCAATGTGTTATCTATTATTTATATAAAATACGGAAGTTAACAACTAAAATTTGATAAATTAATGTTTTGGAACGATTCCAAGCAATTATTATAGTATTATTTCAAACAGACTTAATTGTGTTCAAGCTTATCTGTTTAAGATAATTATATATAAAATATCTCTAACACTACAATTTATATTTATATTATTATCTCTAAATATTTTGTTTGCATTTCTCATTATTTATAATAAGACTTTTACGACTCTGCTATTATTTTGATTTTTTCTCTGTCTATCATAGGCATGCAGAATATATAACAAAATATTAAAAAATATATGAAAAAAACATTGTAGCAATGTTTCTTCGTTATTGGAATGTTACATCGAATTCGATTTGGATATTTTAGGATTAAAAACACGAATGAAGCACAAGGTTCACTGTTTTTTCATTATAACTAGAATCATGTTTAATGGATTGTGACGAACAGTAAGAGATTATTTTGGAGGTCAATCGTTCATGTGTATCTTTGATACATTATGCAACGTTTCAGATTGATGCATATTGCCACGTGGTTATTCTCTGGCCGGTCATTTCGTATCATTATTTACGAGCATTTCATAATCATTTCATTTTATAAGAAATACTTTAACCGGTGCATTGTATAATATCTAACAATTTCAACATTTTTTAAACGAATATTCTTATTATATATGCGTCGTATTGATTACTTAAAATTAAACGCATAAAGTAGGTTCAACTTTTGTAATTAATGTCGAGGAACGTCAGCCTATTGATAAAGTGCAAAGTTAACGATACAAGTACATGTAGTTTGTCGACATGTAGTCACATCTTTGTTCCTATAAATAAATGACGAGAGCAGCGTAGTCTCGGTTTATCACTTCAATGCATACTCTTATGCAAGCTTTACCGCGTGGAAAAATCAATAATCACCTGCGACGTCTCTGCCTAAGATGTTACGTCACAACTTTTGGTAATTTTATTTTCGATTGTTGCGCTATAAGTTAACCGTAATCAGAGATCAAAAATAACATTTATTTTTACAATTTTTATGGGGGGGCTGACATACTGGTAACTTTTGTTGTAATAGAACACAATAAACACTAAGTACCGAAAAATTTTTTTAAAATATTAAATGATTAAATAATATTAATTTTCAAGAATTCTACTTACAAATAACCCCTTATATATGATCCCAATATTTTTTGTTACCGATTACCATTATCTACGTGAGATATTTCTTGTTGCCGACGACCATTATGGCAGAATCATTTTTTGGTTGTTGATAACTATTATTCGTGACGGAGTTATTTTTAATCACCAATGACCATTATTCATGACAGGTTTTTTGGTTACTCATAACCATTATAGTTTTGGTTACTTATATCTATTATGTAAGAAAGCATCTTTTTATCGCTGATAACAATTATCAACGACATAATTTTTTGCTACCGTTAACCATTATAAATTAGAGAATTTCTTTGGTGACTAATAACCGTTATTTTTGGTAGATTTCTTTTTGGTTAATGATAACCATTATCAAAGACGGAACTTTTTTTAGGCGCCGATAACCATTATTGATGACGGGATTTTTTAGTTACCATTACCAATTGTCGATAACCCGAATTTTGTTGTAGTAACCATTATCGATGGCGAAAAATCGTTTTGGTTGATAAGCAAAAAGATTTTTATTATTTATCATGATTATTCGTAACCAAATTGTTTTAATTGAATAAGTCTTATAGCATAACTTCTAAAACTTCTGTTTTCTCCCTTTTATCCGCACTTTCAAATGATAACAATTCTCCATATTTGCGTTGTTGCTTGTTCAGTCGATGCGACTTCTTGTTTTTAAATTATTCAATGGCCATTAGTATCCTGCATATAGAATAGTTTTTTAATAAGAATGTAAAACGTCCAAGTATATTTTATAACACTTCCAGGGCCTTCATAAAGCTTGCCGCTATCGCGTTTAAAACATAGTATCGAGTTTCATGTCCGAAA
Source organism: Bombus soroeensis (assembly GCA_014737365.1). Lineage (NCBI taxonomy): Eukaryota > Metazoa > Arthropoda > Insecta > Hymenoptera > Apidae > Bombus > Bombus soroeensis. The sequence goes on along the minus strand of JACXIL010000131.1, from coordinate 18,542 downwards.
TAAACACCAGTAACTTACGTCACAATTTTACTAAAAATTCAACAGTTTAGAAAACTCAGACAGTGCGTACTTTTTGTTGCTCTTAAGCTTAAGTTTATAGAAAATTATTAACATTAGAAAAGATTGAGACGTTTCAAACGATACAGGTGAAAAAAAGCTGCTCGATTCCTTATCAACAGAGGTATATTATGCAAAGTTTTCGATTACATAATGAAATTTTTTACGATAATGTTTCGAAAGACGTTCGCTTGCTATGATTTAGAGAATTGTGTTTAGTAACCCCTCAAATGTCCCCCCCAAACCACACCAAACATCCCAGAGGAGATAAGAGAGAAGCTTATACCAGAGGACAAACACAGAATCTTGAAATTCAATCCGATGTACAACAGAATCGAAGTAGCTGCAGACACGCAAACGTGAAGATTATATCCAGTTTCAGTTACCAACACGTATAAATAATATAGAACAGCTTAAGCTAATTGGATAGGAAGAAATTAGCTTAACCGATAAATGTCGGTAAATACAACATATTTCATAGAATTAGAGAAACAGCGAAATGTACGATATTATACAAATTTCCGCAGTGCTGAACGTGCAGATTGCACATTATAACGGAATATGCCGGTGTACTATTAATAACCAAAGAAGAACAAGTGAAATCAATATTCGTATTACTTTGCACAAATAATGCTGGAACTAAGAGTCTTCGCTTAAGTAAACTTAAATGAGAATTTAAAATGAGAAAAATCTCCTACACCTAGATATGACACCTAGATATGACTGCGATAGACGAAAGCTCGTAGAAGGCTATTATTGTGTTATTAATGACTCATCAAACACGAAACAAGGATATCCTAGATTTAACTTTTGATAAAATGCTATTGATGAAAAGTCAAATTGCAATATTTCTTATTGCATTCTTACGTAACAATATTTACATTTGTATTCTTTTCAACGGAGGACAGATCAAGCGGATTATTATTCTGTTGACTTTCAACAATGCTTATTTATAATCTATAAACAACACATCGTGTAGATATGCCTCACGTGTTCTCATTGTCACTCGTTCTTGCCCTCGGAAAACTTGCAAACAATTTTCAAGTCTTATTAAGAAGAGTCATGATTTTTACATTTTTTAAAAGAAATTACACTTGAAATGTTGGCAATGGTAAGAGGAATAAATGTTCGTATGCCAACCACAATTTATGAATAATAATTTATAGTTTAGCTGTAGCTTGTTCATGACAAATGGCTTTGAACGTTGGACATCGAATTACGAGGAGAGTGAGTGTTTTTAGAAGGAACAACATTTTTGATAAGAGAATACAAATTTCTGATTTTTAGACAATTTTTATATCGCTCAATTGGTGGATCATTTTTGTTAATAAAATTTTGATCGAACATGGTTTTTTTAAAATGTCACGTATTTAGACAAAATAATTTCTGTCTCTGTATTTTCTAATTCTCCATATTTGCAATTGATCAAACAATTCTCAACATTGTCGCAGACTTCAAAATTCATAAACTTGTAAGTGCACTCTTAAACTAATTTTTCGTGATTCTCTATGAAATAACTTGCTGTCATAAAATTGTCCTAGTGTTTGAAAAGAGTGAACATTTGCAGAAGTTTCATGTTTTAATGCAGGAAATTCAGAGGAAAGACAAGATGAGAACGCTACAGAAAGAACTGCTCTAGGATGCTATATGCACTGGTGTAGCATTTACAAAAAATATTGTTTATCGAAATATCTTAAAATAAACTTTCAAAACTTGACATGAAAAGTGCAAAAAATTGGACAATGGAGCGCATAAATTGCTGTTAATTGTTGTTAACCAAATAATAGGTCCTCCATTTCTCTCAAGTGAAATACTAATACTTCCTCCTCCTCCAGTGAAAATACACTTTGGGAAGGTTCTAAACTAGTCTTCAACAACTGTCGAGGACTTTCTCGACAGGGACCCACCTTCCTGTCCAATGCAGTTTTCAGGACATTAAAGCTGCAACTGCTTTACGACAGCCCATTGCTTCCTAGCAGTTGCTTCAACAGCCATCCGTGTTCATTCTCCGGTCCAACATTGTCGCTTTGTCTTCCATCCGTACGTCCATTTTATCTAAAAGTTAGCGTTCACCGAAATGTCCCATCTTGCCTCAAATGTTACATCAGGACTAATTGAGCGACAGTGTGTTCATCTGTTTGCACGCGCAAACACATTCATGAGCACATTGAGAGATTGGCCAGATGATAATATTGCAGATATAATACGATCGAGAATGTTCACTCGCCTAATGACATTCAAAAGATGACGATCATTGAGGTTAGGTTAGAGTTAGGTTGAGGTTAGGTTGTCTCCGTGGCGAGCAGTAGTGGGATCACGCCCAGGAGTGGGACTGCAGTGACAGCCTGGTCAATATGACTCGACTCATAACTTTTTTGTCGGACACTACTCTGCTGTCCTCCCCTCATGGGCAGCAGAATGCCCATGAGGATTTCTCTACGTTAAAAAAAAAAAGAAGTGGTTGGGTTTAGGTTGGGGTTAGGGAACAGAGAAGTCGTCACTAAACGCGTACAAACGCAATAAGCTGAGCGCAGCTATCAGTACCGTGTCAAAATTCACCTTGCATTTGTTCTCCATCTCTCGTCGTTTCCTTGACAATTCCACGTGAACTTCATCTTGCATCAACACATATCGCCAGCTTGCGCGGAATAATAAGGAGCGAGTCTTGCAGATGATCATTGAAGGGTCAGCGTCATTTCGTCTTTTGCATCTCGTTTTTTCCTTTGACACGTGTTTTGCATGTTCGATTTTTTCCAAACCAACGTCAGAAGCAATATCACGAAGTCTCTCGATCGTCGTTTGTTTTTGGGTCACCGATGGCCATAGGGTTTCAAAATACGTTGTATCTACCTTCTTTGAGTAACTCGCACGGAATTCGTCTCCTTTGCCTTTTCCATTTGAATCAAGTAACGTGGACACGATTAAAGTGGTTTGTGGAATCTTCTCTTTTTTCTTTTTCTAGTATCCTAGAGTCTTCACAGTCTGTTCAAAACACATTCACGACATAGACATTTGGTAAGTGTACAACTATCCCTTTGAATGGCGTTCGTATAAAATTATATTTCATTGGCGTCAATGCGTAAGTGTTTCTCACCGACAACTTGTCGACCTAGAAAGTCACCAAGATGTTGTCTTCTGTCTTTGCGAGGCTAATTGCGTGAGCGTAGGTCTCTGGCTCCCAAGATGGGATGGTCCTTTAGTCTTGAACTGTACTGGCTGCACAGCCGCATTACCTGCAAACTGTAACACAGTTCGTCTACAGATTTTCACGAATTCCATCGTTTCCAACGTAGTAATTGTGCTGCGTTTTCTGTCGTCCTGAGGATTTCTCTTAGCTTGGTTCTGGTTGAAGAGCTCCAAACTTTGCTCTGTAGACTTTCCGTTGCCATGCCCCATGATTGGCTGCCAGGATTGGTTTCATAATGCGCTTATGTACAAGTAACTATGCTTCTATGCTGAACTTAGAACGTCCACCGGTTAACCAGAACATTGCTTTCCTCCTGAATCGAATTTGCTGGGTCTCTTTGTTGTATGCAGGTTTCATGTTACCTTGCGATCAAGATGTAACCCAAAATAGTCAACCAGTTGATTTTGGGATATAATGCACTTATTAACACTTTACCGACTGTTAGCGGTTCAACAGCATACGCACGTCCGACCGGCAGCTCAGGCGCAGATTCTCCCTGGCGCCGGCTCTGTTTCGGTTTAGACTATCCAATACCATTCTTTTCGTTCATAGCGAACGGTAAGTTTTTCAAATTGGTATTAAACTGTGGGAGCTTACAAAGCAACGCTACTGACACAACTGAGCAAGGTACCTTAGTACTAAATAACAAATTACTGCTCAAATAATTGATTGTCGGTGACAAAAGCTGAATAATAGGTTATCAGTCGGTAAGTGTCGGTAACAAAAAACCGATTAATCGGCTATCGGTCGGTAAAGTGTTAAGTGCGATGTGGTTAAGGTAAATTCAAGGTAAACGTGACAACATGTCCATTTGTCAGTATTTATTTCTATTCTCCACTGACTGCAATGATGTCGACGCAACCTTAGGATATTCGTCGGTGGCTAGAATTGCTGCATCATCTGTGGATGTTCGTCAAATAGTACCAGAATTGGTCAGCATGTCGGTTGTGCATCAGGTGTACAGTGTAGACCCCGAAGACACTTGCGCTTGCTGAATTATGCGATATTTCTTTTCCATCCACGTTGGATTATTGTCAGTAGCAGCAGTAATAGTTCTTTAGAATGTTATTTTCGTTGATGACATTCTCCGTCTTTTTGCTTCGTTTGCTTCGCAATGAAATATTACCAATCTCGTAGCTTACGAATCAACTGTTAGTTGAACTCTTACAACATTTATGTAACCGTTTGCGTATGCAAAATTTATATTTGCGTACGTTTTTTTCTTCTCAGAACTTGTTATAATTATCGGCGATAGCTAATATCAATATTTGAATATTTCCATCGTAAAGTTCACTAGTGTTCGATACACGCGCGTTACGGCAAGTTTCTTCTTTAATTGTTTATTGTTATTGTTATGTTGTATACCGGATAGTTGATGACAATTGACAGGGAAAAAGTTAGTGGATAATATTATTACTCAACCAATCAATATTTTTATATAAAATACGATATATATATCGTATTTAGCTATATATATATATATATATATGAAATGAAAGGACACCGGAGCCTTTCCTTGGAATTTTGGGAAAATCCCCTAATACTTTAGTCTAGATTCTACCATAGCTGTAATTAAATAGTTTGCGATTCAATCCGATTATATTTTTCGAGATTTGTGATAATGAGCTTGGGCTCGAGGCGACAGCCAGTCGCCGAACGTGTCGGCGATCACGGAATGAGCGTTTTGTCTAACAAAGGTATGGAGTAATTGTATAGCTGCTCTTAAAAGAAATAGTTGTAGCGGCACGCGATAGTAAACATTCCAGCGGTTTCTGTCTCGTGGCTCGTCACGCGCAGACCCTACACTTCGAGTCGTATGATTTCCAGATGTCGATGCATCTTCACAGTACATGTTCAGCTAGCCGCTATAAATCTTACGATTTTATTAACTAAGATCCTTCAAACGGACAAACAGTCTTTGTTCTAGCTACGGGAAGATAGGGAAATATGGTTTCTCAGGAACGACGCTTCCCGCTAGCAACTTTTTCTTAAGGGCGACTAGCATCCTTTTCTAACCACCAACATAGAAATTAGCCAATTAACAACGACGTCCATTTCTCTCACTTTTCGAACGAGGGCTTTTCTCGACGAATCCGATGATCTCGTGTCCTTAGACACACTCCATCGTAGTTTTCCTCTGCAGCATCATTGCGACGGAAAGGATCATTCTCGTACGATCTGATCAACGAGTTACACAGAATCTTTGCAATCAAGTGAACACTCCACAAGGAGTCCGACTTGGAGGAAAGTACATTTGCCATCCCATGGACCCCGGATTCGTTATCGAACCTAAGACCATTGTTGTTAGTGTCTAATCACCGTGGTTATTTGTCAATTCCGTAATATCCATACTGGTATTAATGGACATTATCCGTATCGCAACATCTATGGCTAACTCAAGTGAAGACTCGTTACACGTCCCTACCACTAATCTTAACGTGAACCCGGCGCGCGGGCGTGTGTGTGTAACATAATATAAACATAAAATATAGATCTGTATATATACTGTATTTTATATAAATTATATATATTATATATATTAATTATAATAATAATTATACCCCCACATTTCAAATTTAATTGAAATACTTACAATGTATGCTCATATATACATATATACATATTTGATAGGAAATTAATTAAACATAGAATGTTGAAGTATATATTTGTTTTCTTTGTCTCTATGACAAGTATTGCTCATGAAGTTTAAACGATCGTTAGCATTGCAAACAACGTGGGAGAAAAAGTGATTGAAAAACTATATATAATGAAGATTATTAAATTGTGTACAGCATCGTACACGTTGTATCTTATTCCGAAGTCCATTCTTTTATTACGAGGATATCAAAGGAAATATTTTGACATTCTCAAAATTTTGTAAGATTTCGTAAAAAGGGGAAAAATTAAGCTTAGGTCAATCAGCGAAAAACGTATATTTCTTAGCTGAAAGTGTTTGCAACTTCCAGCGAAGCCTCGGGCAGTCACACGGTGATCAAATTGCTTTCTACAATTCCTATTTATCTCACGAAACTTTTCTCGCTGTTACGTAATCCAGCAATTGGAATATCGACAAGTGTTCACAACGCTGTCCAATTAGCAGTGTACGCTAATTGCACGTGTAAACTGTACAGATCTCACAAGGCTTATTAAATAAAAAAAAAGAGCATTTACAATGCAAATGTTCAATAGAATAAATCGTCGTAATTACGGCATTGATTTCATTTTAGCGAACGTAATATAATAAACCTAACTTTAATAAAAATTTGCTTCACAATGCAGATCTGCTTCTACTGTCTGTTCTACCAATGGCGGTAGCAAACGTAAAAGAACACTTGTTTATCGACACACAGTCACGAACTTCTTTCGAAACATGATCGTAAAATGATACAGTCCGACGTTAAACGTTAGCAGCGGTCACAGATGCGAAATTCACATTTATGTACAGATTTTGTAACGTTCAGAATAGAAGCGAGAACTGTATGAGGTAGCAAGACGTAGCTAAAATAGACGTTTCGAAAGGAATAACAAAGTAGAAAGAGTGAAGGTCCTGGAGGAAAATTGCATTAATTAATAAAATACAGCTAACGAATCAGCCATTGCTCCCGATCCTCCCTGGGTTCCTGGCCGATCCTGGCGGAGGAAGAGAGAAGCATTTCGAACAATACGCTCCTGGAACCGGAAGAATCTTCCGACCAGGAGCTACAGGATCCCCAAGAGGATGACCCTTACGAATACGACGAAGACATCAGACCGTCGAACGAGGATTTGTTGGAAAACGAAGGTTTCCTGGATGGAAATTGTCCCAGTTCTTCTAGGATACCCGCGCCTTGCTGGGGATGTTCCGATTGCACCGGATTGCATACACCGATTTTCCTGTTGGCTTCCTCGCCGACGGAGCCATCTTGCACCTGCGTTTCCTGTCAGTAATTCTCAAATTGCCGGGATCAGTTGAAATGGCTTGAGCTTCTTTTTCCTTTTCAGTTCTTGCATTACACTTCCCTTCGAATTTCGCAAATCCTCGCCTGTAACGTAAGTAGCTGATACACTGTTCAAAATACGAAATTAATCAGTGTGTCGCACCGGTGCTTTGGTACAGAATTCGAACGAATGGAACACGTGGAATCAGATTTTACAGTCAGATTAGAATAAAATTTGTTCGTTCTCGGCTCAGTTTTCGAGAAATTCGAGTTTGAAAATTTATCTAGTTAGCTATTCGTTTGGCAACCAAGTGATTTTGTCATTGGGTGGTATAGACAAAATCTGCAATCGCTTAGTTGCCAACCCAATAATTTAAAATGTTACATTCGTCGTTATTTCTTTTATTTGTCCAACTTTACGCGAATTCTTATAACAAAAATTGAGAAACTGATTAGGCAGATAATATTCGTTTTGATACGCGTGATTAATTTTCCAATTTAATTGTTTCTCGGAAACAGATCGGTTTGTGGGGATATTGTGTTCTACATTATCGACTTATTTCCGCGCGTAGAATGACGTAGAATGTCGATTATTTAGTTCCGTCTAGTCCGGAATTGGTCAAATTTAATTTATTTTCAAACTCGTTTTTCTCGAAAACTAAACCAGAAATGAACAAATCTTATTGTATATTTTCTTCGTAGAGGATCGTCATAGTTGAACCCTTGGTGTCACATTGACTCGCGAAACGCGCTCGTCACATTGGATTAGCCAGACCTTGATCAATCTTCGAGTAGCTGCTGTTCAAAGAATAGCAGTGATATTGAATCGAACAAATTTGGGAATATAGTTTGAACATTCTAGAATATTTGTTTAGATGACAAAAGAAGGTTAAGGAAGTGACATCATTTTCAAAAAAAAAAGATCTCTAACATTAAGCTTAAAAAAGAAAAAAAGACATTTTTGTGATAAAATACCTTACCTTTTTTATGTTTCTTTATGCTAAAAACGTGGTACTTTAAGGGAAAAAATAGTTCTCTAGTGCACGTTTAAAAAATGATATTTATCTGACACGTCGAGGACGAGCTGTTCGTGAATGGAAAAAATCTGCTGCAATTATATGAAAAAGTCGCAATTCATTCCTACACAAACATACCAAAATTTTATATTTTAATTATATGTACGCAAATTTAGGTATTAAGAAGATATAATAGCGATTTCACTCAATTCATCCCGCAGTTCATGCACAAGAATTTCTATGGAAACTTTGCACAGAAATAAAATCTGTTCCATTGCAGCAAAAAATACGCTTTGTCACACTTGGCTCAGCCTATCCCATTACAAACTTTAGAGAATCGCCAGACACAAACTAAGGAGTTCTTTGCAGCATGATCATCAGATGTTATAAAAGAACATTACAAATTAATAATAGATAATACATTTAATAATACACATAAATGCAGATAAATACAATTACTAATGCACATAATGCCATTATAAGCTACGTCTTGAAGGTATCTTTCTCCAAAGTAAAACTGTAGCTCACTATGACTTATGATGACAACCGAGGGTTAGGAAACTTTGGTATAGCAAAAACTGCAGTATCTAAAGACCTGCTGTCCCAACGTATTATTATCCAAACGTTCCATACGCGTTACTCGAACTGTAACGAATCAGGAAGCTATTTACAGTATTCGTAACGCAACAATATTCCTCAGATTCTTGCTGCTGGAAGAAATTTCTTGGCCGTAACAGAAATGTCGTAATATCTAAATTATCTTATCAATGCGCTACAGTTTCCCGTTATAGTATAAAACTGTGCTCATTTAGGATATAAAGCGACTGGATTATAAGGTTTTTCCGTTATTTTGAACAGTATATTAGAAACGCTGAATGAGAAATTGACGGTGAATGCGCAGCATCCGGTTAGTCGAAGACCGGGATGACGAGATGGCGCGTCACCACGGCCTCTCCTCGCGAACGTTCGTGACTCATTCGCGTGCCACGGTCGCATTTCACATTTCCTATTTGTTTCTTTACCCTTTGCTCATGACCTTGTGTACTTATACCCCAGGATGAAAGGGGTGAAAGAGCAATGTCACTGTAGCAGGATTCGCGATACCAAAGCATTCAAAAGCTTCTAATTTTACACTTCCTTCGAGACCTTGGACTTAGTATAATGTCCGGACCGTAAAGTTATCGGTCCGAACGTGTCTCTTTACGAGGGTACTTTGAGCCGCTAAAGCCGAAAACGAGGGTCGTTTTTCACCGTCTTAACAAGTCGTCTTTATCGTTAGAGCCACCGACAGTCAAGACGAAGCTATTTCTACCGAAACCAAACAACTGGTCTTTAAAAAATACGTAATAATAGAATACTTTTAGATTTAGTGATTTTTCATTTTCTTAAAGAACGAGTTCCACGTTATGCAGTATACTCTTTGGTATTTATTATTAATCCATCTAGGACTATGATCCCTAAACGAGGGTTGCCACGTTTATAAAATTGTAGAACCAGTCATTTTCGCTGGTATTGGTATAGGTAACAGAGATACAAAACTATTTTCATTTTGAATATATAAAAAAGAAATTCATTATTTTATTCCTTTAGTTATGGCTGCAAAAGTCGTTACATTGTTGTAGAGGGAAAAATGTAACGTAAAGTAGGAATTTTAAAATAGAATTGTAAAAGCAGTAATTTCGATTGATGTGGTAGGTTCTAGTGTTGTGAACGTTTCACCAACAGAGGTCTCAACTGTAGAAATCCGCGTAGGACCGCGATCATTAGGCTGCGAATTTTTATGCAAATTCATATTTTTGAGTATATAATTGGAAGAATAAAACCTCGATAGAGGATTGTTTTACTTGCCAAATATTATAGAAAGCACTATGCTTTGAATATATTTTATACATTTATTCGTATCACGTGGGTCTTGTGCATGTTTGTACGTTTCTTACAAATGCATCAAAATACACAGTCTAGAGATCATACTTATATCAACAAAAATTAGGAAATTGATTAATCAGATGATATAAGAATGTATATAAAGTTAGGTGAACAAAAGAAATAACAGTGAATGCACAATTTTAGGTTAGATTTCGAAACCTGGTAAGATTTCTATTAATTACGCACCCTGTAAGGGGTTTCTAAAACTAAATTCCGCAGTTAACCGGTTAAAGACCAAATTTTAAGCAAGCTCTCGCCAAAATCCGCCAGAATCTCACGCATCGACAGATTTGACCGAAATGTTGTACACTTTATTTGCATAAAAACGGCCCTCATCTTCAGCTTCAACGACTCCACGTTGAATATTTTGGAGTTTGGGCACCACTCTTATAGCCGAGATCTTTTCTTTGGAAAATATTCTCTGAGAATTTTTGTATTTCGTATTTTCTGTGTCTTTTGTCTTATTTATTTATTGTATTTTATTTATTTAATATTATTTATTGTACGTGCACATGTTTGTGTATCTTTTGAATTCTAAGTTCTTCATGTATGTATATACAAAGAAATATTTGTGATATGAATGAGACCAATGGTCTTCTCAGGAAGAGAGAAGTAGAATTACTAAAAGAAATTTTGTTTACGTACAAAGCTTCTTCTCTCTTCAAGAAAAATAACTTAGAAATTTGATTCAATAAATGCGCATTTACCTCTATTCGACTTATTTATCTACAAACATATACATAGGTTTCTATTCATACTTGTATTTACAAAGCATACTTGCTTATCATCTATCTCATCGTTGTACAAATATCAAATGTCCAGATTTGACTATATTTGGCTCTCACTTGTCACGACACACGGAGGATCTTTAGTTTGCACTTTTACACTAAATAGTTTATACTTTGATAAATAAAAGAGGTACTACGTTTGAAATTTCATAACATTTATAATCATTGACAACTGCAATATCACTACAATATCACATAAACAATTTTTGGCAATCTTTTATCAACAAAATTCTGGTGAAATAAAAGGATCTGATATTTGAAGATTTGTTCTACAATTTTCTATATTATCTGGAAGAGATTTTGCTTCGTAATCACCTTACTAAAAGACTTTACACAACCGTTTTGTAAACTGAAACTGCAACTAAACCGAGCGATAATTCAAACGACTTCTTCCCATAACATGGTGGGAAGATCCTTCGATAGAACAAACCAAGTCGTCTTAAAAGCTGTGTTGGTCACACGAGACTTGCTTGCCAATTCCGCCTAAAGAAAACACCTCACTGCACACGTACCAATGCTCTCTGACCCTTGAGCTCGTATCGATTTCTTTTCTGTTTTCTTCTTTTTTAAGAAACTGATATCTCACCAAATCAGGTGAAACTTCGCAAATCGTCAAACGATTCCTTTCATAATACGAAGAAAGTTGAGAACTTATTTACGATTTCATCTAAGCGTAAGTTAATCAACAGGACACGTCGCTAATGATTGAGATGTCGATGCGACATCTAATCGTTTAAATAAATAAAAAGGAACGTATAAGATTTTACACAATTGGTGACCATTCAGTTCCAAATGCAAAGTGGCACGTACTCTATCTTACGCATGTTCTAACTTTACACGGTTAGAAATGTCGAACCCCACATGAATAATCAATGAATGAATATGTAAGTGTGTACGGTTGGGACATGTGTTCTATACGACTTTACCTTGTATTTTTAATTGAACGGTCGAGTCATACAGTAAAGTCATAGAGTCCATAAATATCAGTAGAAGACTAGTTAGTTGTTCGCAATCAAACTGATGGCGTTCAGGTAGACGTACCGGATCAAATTTCACACTCGATAGCCTTTGGTATTCGTTTGAAAGCGAAAGCTTTGTATGAGGAAGATACATGTATTCTGTTGTCGTTTGTATCACAAATTTTATCACGTTTTGTATGTACGTATATTTAGTTATACGTTATATTATATACATATATAGACAGGACGTTTGTTTTAATGATCTGCACGAGTTTTTAATCCTTTACTATGTTTTATTTTTATTCTGATATTGTGATTATTTTATTGTGATAAAGAATAATCAGTAAAAAATTTGTGTTCGTGGGGGAAAGTGGTAGCTAAGAAATTTGTACAATATTAGAAGAAAACATTGAAAATGAATTTAACTGATTAGAATGTAATTGCTATGTCAGTTTCTTTCTTAGTAGCGAATATGCTACTATGAACTACAATGAGAGAAGATCGAAGAAAGTGTAAAAAGCTCACAGATCACAACATAATTCGTGTACTCTGTGAACATTTGTAAGAATCACAGTGTTGCCTTATTTTGTATTTTCTATGGTTTTATAGTACATATAATTTACAAATTTTAGTTGTTCCTTCATATACGATGTATTCTGTAAATGAGAATACAATATTTTATATATACCATAGTCTGTCTTAATTCTCTCTACAATATCATAAAAAAAAGATAAATATTCACGAAAAGGGCTCTCCAATTCCGATGATTTTTTAATTTGTTTGTCAAAGTCGTCACTCTAAGTAGCGTTGTGAAGGTTTTAGTTAAGGTTGCTGTATATTAAAAGCTTGCACCTGCACTTTGAGAAAAATTCTAAAGGAAAGAAGAAAAATTTCTGGTGGACTTAAAAATAGATTTGAGTTAGATCAGATTAGAAATCCATCAGAATTTTTGTTTCTTTCCTTTAAAATTTTTTAGGCTTCTATTGTATAGACTGGTTTGGTGGGTTAGAGCCTTAGGTCCTTTATATGCCATGATGACCCATCTCTCCATTCTGACATACCTATACCTCATTTCAGGTCAACTAGCCACCGCTTTTCCAGTCAAGAGTAACAGTTATCCTTAAAATTTTTCTGAAAAAAGTCATTGACAGAGGAGTAATTTTCGTTTAAGCAGAAAACCCAAATGGAAGATCAATAAATTTTTTAAAAAATTTCTAGAGAAGTAAAAGGAAGTGATTGAAAAGAAAAAATAATTTTTAAACGTTCTGATTACGAATAACCATTATAAATGACCAAATGCTTTCGATTACCGATAACCTAACCTAACCCTGACTCAATAGCTCGATACCAGAAGTCCATACGCGGCCTTATTATTGTTCTATAATTAAGTATTTTATCTTCCAGCGATAATCTCGACTTTCTGCCAAGTATCCAGTACATATTTTTGCATCTTAAGATCTACTTGCTCTCCTTTCACTGTTATATGTTGCTTCCAATTGAACTTATTGTCCAAACGAAGATCTAAATATCGCACTGATGATAGTTCCGGTATTTTTATGCTATCAACAAAGAGTGGTCATTGCCTTTTCCTTGAGGAGAAACTGTTAGGGTTTAACCTAATCTCATTGATTTTAATTTTCCGCTTGGTGATCCAGTTCTCGAGTAAATTTAGGTGGCACTGAAGGTAGAAAGTTCATCACAAATGAGTTTGAGTGAGGTTAGGTTATCTAAAAAAAGGTCTCGGTTATTTACATTCTATTAAACGTATATGGTGTCTGGAAAGTTATTGTACTTTTATGCAAACTTTTTTTGATAATTATATTTTTTAATAAACGGCAACACCCAACTGAGATGTTCATTATACTACTCAGGTTGATCGATGATCTTGATAATATATTAAAAAATTATGTAAATTGGAGGTGGCTCTGTTTCTATGAATATTTACCGAAAAAATGTATTATAATTTCGTTTGAAAAATTGAATATACGTCGGATTATATTTTGGAGAATATTATTGTCGATGCGTTTTTTATTATTTTATATTGTATAGTTTTGTATAATCAGTGCGATAAATTTGTTTCACAACTGTTTTGTTACATTATTACAAATGGCTAGGAACGTGTAGAACGTTAAAACATCCAATATTTATATTATCTTAGAAGCATAACATATGTATGTATATTACAATTTATTTAACTATTCATTCGAATGTAAATCTTTTTAATTATTCAGTGTTTTATTTTCAATTATGTATTTATTACGAGAACCATTTGTTAAAGGCATATTAGAATTAAATTTGAATTTAATAGAATATGCCAGTTACTTTATGTATTATTTATCAATGTCATATTATTTAAAAGTTTAAAAAGCAAGCTTTTTTTTATTCTTATCTTTCTTTTCGTTGGCGAATCAAATTTATGTCAGTATTAATTATGCAATTTCTGTTTATCGTAAGATCTTCGTGTCCATTTGCGTTTTGAAATTTTAGTATCGAAATAGTAGCATTTCCTAGTTATAATTATCATAATCTTAATTGTAATTATTGTATTATAGATATTCGTCAGACCATACGACTTTTCAGTTTCATTATTCTATTCGCAAATCTTTAAATCACAGGCAGTGCTGATTAACACGAATTTATTGCACGCTTTTTGATTGAAGCACTGATATATATAGCAAGGATTGTTGGTTTTTTCTTATAATTAATCGTTTAATTTTTATAATAAGCCGAGCACTTTAAAACACTTCAAAAAGTGGAACATTTGTTTCTGGCTCTTACAAAATACACTTACATAAATCTAACAGAAGTATGTTATTTTCTTGCTAAATACAATGTAATTGTAAGAATAGTTCAAAAGCTCTATTTAATTCTTAGTTCAAATTTTGTTCTGTATGCATACGACGTATTACTAATTAGTTAATATCTTTAATACGATAAACTATTAATTTATTTATCGCTCAGAGGCCCTGGAAATTATTACTAAACAACTATTCTATTATCGATATTATTATACTTCAATTTTTGCTCCAAGGACCTTGAAAAAGAAGCTTGTTTTGTCTTGTTTAGAGAACTAAAATCAAACTACACCAAACAGGGAACTAAACTAAGCTTAAAACTACTACCTATAATACAACTAATATTCTATACTAGTATACAATCTTAATATAGTTATTATTTATTAGCTACGTTTACATATAATCTATAGATCAGATATATTTGCATTAAATAGGAATTTAATATATAACAGTTCTTGTGCATTAAAAACAAAGGGTCCACAGAGAGAAGGGGGAATGTCAAGTTTTTGCATTTTTCAGAAAACGATGGTTTATTTTTTAATATACGTATAATGTCATAACTTCATATATTTGCTCATATACATGTGTATGGTATATTCATTTCTCCATCCATTATACTCCACACATTATACTTTCTGGATAATAATCTATGTTACTCTTACGCCATAAATGTAAAGCCTAGATCCACAACTAATCTGTAGTGACAACGGATCTTTGGCTCCTATTGCAACTCACAATCAATTCTCTTGATAATTGTTCAAATATTCTACTATATACTACATATACTATATACTATATATATATACTATATATTCAACTCTCTTACCAATCTTCCTTGTAATACATCATTCATATCCTCCTTTCATTCGTCATTTCCCATCATGTCCCGCATCCAAATCTCTGCCTCCTTGCCCCGCTTCCTGCATTCCGTTGCATAGCTACATGTGACGAAAACTCTCTTCGTCCAGCTCCCACAAACTACGCTTTAGGTTCTCTTCCTCAGCATACCGTCTTGTCCCAACATTCTCGCACCTAAGACCGGGATTACAGGAGTGTTAGATCGACCCTGGGTTGTAGAAACGCACGCACACACGCGTGAGCCTTGTAGAACATTTAGCGTTGTGCATGTATGCAGCTACGCAACGCAGCACCGGCCCAACGCTCGTGTAGCCCTGGCCTCTAAGTCTTTTTGTCCCCTGTCCCTACGACTCCATTTTTCATTCAGTATTTTTCGACCGCCACTTCTTTCTTCCTTAACCGGTATTCACTGCAGTATGTCGACTCTGCTTCAATCTTCTCGAATAACACGCTCTATCCTCCTGCATAATTCATCTTTTATTTCCCAGCTCTTTGTATTCAGGCGATGGCAGCTTGCCCATCGCCCCATCTCCTACCTCGTTGAGGGCTCCAAGCAGTTGCTTGTCCCATTCCGAGGGCCAACCATTTCGAATATTTTTTATTTCTTTGTTGAGCAGATCTTAGGGCATCTGCCTTCCTCGATCTTTTCAATTGCCAGGATGTATATGCTGATTCTTTTTCTGGCTAGCATGCCCAGTTTCGTTCTGCCCGATTCCAATCCCGGTAATTATGGAGAAAAGGGAGCCTCAACTTCAATTTTGTTGTATTTCGAATATTTTGTAGGGGGGACCGTCCCAAGCAAAGTAACCAGGAAAAATTCCTCGTTTATACCACTTAATCCCTCTACCACTACTGCCACTGTCACGTAGCAATATGATCTTCTTTGTATATATGACTTCTCGACCAATACGCGAGATTTTACCTTTATGGTTGTATCGAAAGTGGCGGTTGACGACTTCTCCTCGTGCGTGGAACCCCTCCGGAAACCCTGGTCCTGAGCAGCGTTACCAGATCGATGGAATTAAGGGAAAAAATCCCTCTAGTAGTGGGGAAGTAGTATAGTCGGTGAACTAGTAACGTCGTGACTCATGCCGTAGATAAATGGAAGAGTGGGGGACAATATTGGTACACGCGACGCTGAGAAACGTGAGATGAAATTCATGTCACGTGACACATGCGACGTAGCTGTAGAATGGCAGTAGGGATAACGCGATATCATGTTATCGCCGAATTAAGGGAATCGTGTGGCAGCCCTGGTCTTGAGTAACATGCACTTTGTCCGAGGCATAAGATCGTGTAATATATAAGGTGTTCCGACAAAGCATCTCCATCCTTTGGGTATTTTGTGACGGTTAGTTGGTAGTTCCTCTGACTGTAGCTAGAGACATCGTTGTCAGAAAGGTATGTATGTGTGTGTTAACGAGATTGTAGTAGTAATACAACTTTTAGAGATGGCATTAGTATATATATATGCCCTTTCTGCTTCGATGTAATCTAGTCAGAGAACTATTAGAAAATAATTACAAACTACCAGAAGGAACACTTATTATATTACACCGTGCGTGCAATGATCGTGGTTTAAATGCTAGGTTAGGTCAGATTCTATGGTGCGTCTGGGTGGCTCGGCCCCAGCCGCCAATGGAATCTAATTTAACCTAACCTAGCCTAACTATATACTTTACCACTATTAAGATCGCAGCCCTATGCGAATGCATACGACTATAATTCCATTTTTAATCATTTATATTGGAGTCAACGTAACGTAACAAGTGCCATTTTCTTTTTGCCGCAACTTTTGAACCACGATTATCGCATGTCTCGACAAAGTATAATACACGTTACTCAGGACCTTCTACAACATATTCGGAAAAAATCCAATATATAATATAACGACAAGTTGTAATTTAGACTCCCTTTTCTGCATAATTACGCGATCTCAAAATATAGTCAGGGGTGTCTCTATGTAGGTCCATCGCCATTTTGATGTGCCTGATTCTGCATTCTTTCAATCTCTTTCCATATTTCCGTCAGCCCTTATTTTCTTACACATCAAAATCACTACATCTTTTTATTTTTCATTTTATTCTACATCTTTTGCAACTTTTACTTGCAACTTTGAGTAATATATAACACGTTAAGCTATAAGAAATGAAAAGTATTCGTTTCTTGCTGTACAAGTGAATTTCTTGAAACTACTGTAAAACTGGGGAAATTTTAATTCGCAATGCGACACAAATAAAGTGCACACATAGGAGCGTACGAAAAAGTGTTAAACCCAAAATTCGTTAGATTTGACATTCCCCCTTTTTCCCATCGACCCTTCAGTTGTAAATTATATTTTGTCAGTAAATACGAAGAGTATGTAACAATTATATATAATAATAAATAACCACTGTGAAATTTATTTACACCTTCCCTGGAAATCGTTTAATCTACCGTTCATATTATTTTTTTCTTGTCATCTGTTGTACTGTTTCTTGTATCGTATAATACGTCGTCCTATACTTTGTAATATTATACGAGTATACCTGTACTTACAACACGCAATGTAAGAGAGTAGAGTAATACAATATTCTCTTACACATATTACATCTCGTTAACTGTATTTTATCACTACATATTGATGACGTAAGAGTTTAGCGTTCTTAAACTGTTTATTACCAATTACGTAAATAATATGATGCGGCACTTTCTAAAAACAACAGTTTACCTATTATTTGATACTCTCTGTGTAATGAATATTATAGAAATAAGTGAAAGAAGATTCGCGATGAAATTTTCGGATAGAAAAACGTAGAGAATGAAATGGTGTTAAAATGAGACACCCTATATATCGGTTCTTATGTTGGTGATTATATTTTGTAGTTTGAAAAAGAATTTCATTGACTGCCTTAATTATCCGTTCACTGTATAGCTTAAACTTTGAAACAGTATATTATTTCATACGTGATACGAGTGTTTTCGACTAATTAATGCAACTGAATGAAATTTTGCTATTCGAAAGTAAAATAAGAGTAGAATGAAAAGCATGATTCTTCT
>JACXIL010000130.1:0-61903 GCA_014737365.1 Bombus soroeensis | reverse complement strand
GTAACAGAACATTTTATCAAATTTGAAATAGTTCACGATACAACAGAAAAAGGACTATCTGAAACTATCATGCTCATTCTGGATTAGTTGGGAATAAAAATATCCGACTGTCGCGGACAAGGATATGATAATGGTGACAATATGAGGGGAATATATCTAGGAGTACAAGCAAATATATTACGTGTAAATCCTAAAGCGTTTTACGTACCATGCAGTAGTCACAACTTGAATTTGTTAGTGGGAGATATAGCAAAATCATCAATCCAAGCACTACATTTTTTTGGTGTTGTGCAAAAGATTTACACGATATTTGCAGCATCGCGTTGGAATATTCTAAAAAAACAAGTTAACAAAATTACACCAAAACCGTTGTCAGAAACTAGATAGGAATGCCGTTTTGATACAGTAAAGGCTATTCGATTTGATGTTCACCAATTTCGAAACGTCTTGATCGAAGTTGGCAACAACGCATCTGACAATAAATTGAAAATTGAGATTTTGTCTATAGTACGCAAGACAAATAAATTTGAATTTATTGTCAGTCTTATCATTTGGTACGAAATATTACAAAAAGATGCAAATCGATTTGGCCACGAAGCATCTGAAAGATCTTAACGTATTCTTTGCGTAATACAGAAATGAAGGATTTAGCAAAGCTATGATCGCAGCAAATCAAGTTGTAAAGGAAATGGACATAACACCAGATTTCAAATCATCATACAGGGGCAAAAAACGGAAATTATTCGATTATGAAGGACAGGATGAATCATCGACGAGCGACAAAGAATACTTCCGTGTACATTACTTTTTCAAAATAATAGATACTGCGTTAGTATCCTTTAAAAGTAGATTCGAATTATTTTTATTCATATCATAAAAGCTTCGTTACTTCAAGAGCGTTGAAACGAAGAGCAAACAAAACAGTTCGTTTAGCCATGAACACGTTCACGATAGAATGATTTATCTCCTAGAATGGTAGACATTACAGAAATCAATAAATTTTTCATATTTAGAATGTCAATATCCGCCGTGAAAGTATCTCGATAATTGCATGGCAAACTTTGGCTTTTTGTATCAATGAGCCACATGACCGAGCTTCTTTGCACTATAATTTGCAAAATAATAATATCCACGAATTGGAAAGTTACAAGTTGTAGATTATAGATTTCTTATTCATAATTTTATGATTTTACTTTAAAGAGGCTGTAATTTCGACCAGTCGCGGGGAGACGCGTTCGCGAGATATCACGTTAACGGGAGTCGTAAATTCTCGCTACGATTATATTAATTTACACCACGAGTTGATCGATCCCCTGATTTTCGTTAAGACAATAGGGGTGATTGTTTTGATATAACACCGTGTTAACAGATTATAAAATATATATATATATTTCCAACAACTTTACATACAATGTAAGATACAGAGTGATTGACGGATGCGAACCGAGGAAGAGAATTTGACTGTTCTAGAGCTTGAGAGAGAATTGTCGCGACTTGTTGACTATTCTAAGGATGTAGAATAAGTGAAGTTTAGTGGCGATGCCGTGGCGGAGGAAAGCTAGTGATGGGTGTGCCTCGCGCACGAGATGAGCTGATTTGTTAAGGATCCTTTTGCTAGGGAAGGGAGGGTAATAGACATTTCTTCGGATTGGTTAATACGAAGGTTGGTGGACTAGGAATGGTCTTAACCGCCCTCGAGAGAAAGTTGCTAACGGAAGATACCGAACGTGAGGAAAACCAACTTTCCCCTATCTTCCCGTAGTGGACAATATATGTAGAGAACGAAGATGCTCGTTTGGACTGAAGGACCTTAACTATGAAAATGACAAGATTTGTGTTGGGTCTCTGAAGGTATGCAGTGACGATGCGTAGACATCTGGCTGCCATCTTGCCCACGGTGTATGGCCTGGGTTAGTTAGAGAGTCAGCCGACGTAACAGAGGCTAATACAAAAACGTATAGTTTGGGAATGTAGGAATGTTGGGAAGCAAAGCTGCATTTCACGAAATACGACATAAGATATATATCAACTGATTTGTTTTAAAGCGGAGATAAAGGAAACATTAAAATTGTTTTGCGGAATGTTATTGTTACTGAAAATTTTCACCACACATATATTTGATTTTTTAACAATGACAAACATATTAAAAGTTTCTTAACCAATGTAATGTCATACTAGGACATTGATTCTCAGCTATTGCCAGTTGCGTATACTAAACTGGAAATTTATCTAGCATTATTCAACTCCTATTTCACTTCCATTCTTTAGAAGTGATAATTTTCATTTTTTTTCCGCAAAGTAATTTAGGTACTTCCATAGTTTACGCATTGAAACGAATGGATTGATATAAAATATGTTATATTTAGTGAAATGTGGATTTTGGAATATACCGTTATTTGTAAAACTTATTTGCTTTATTACGAAACTTGTTATTGTAATAACTAACAAAGTATGTATAATACAAGGATATTTATTAATGTTAACAAAAAGTTTGAAACTAATAAAGATTTACTAATAGTTTTAATTGAATGGTCAAGGGAGCCTTGGATTTCATAATACGTGTGACCTGTTTCGATGGACTACGTTCTTTTCAAGGGACTACACACTTCGTAAGATCGTTAGAGAGCAAGTTATATATATAGGTACGTTGTCGCAAGAATACTACGGAAAATTAATCTAGCTTGTCCGAAGAGACAGTTTTATCAACATATTAATTGTTCGACCTTTGATCTTCGATTACGAGAACCGGCAGTTACTGACTAGAGTCTTAAAAATCTTTCGTAACATATTCTGTTATTTATAAACATTTTTTATAAAGTACATAAGTAAATTTGATGCTCAATAAACAGATTTCTAGAAAGTGTGAAACATTCGGATGAGATTGTGATAGAATCAGAGATTATAAACGTATATAAAGTGTGGCATCAATCGAATAGTTCACAGAAAGACGTACAGTAACACGCGAGAAACATGTCTCTTAAATTCATCACTTTTCTGTTCCTCTTACTGGTTGTCGAGTCGTTTGGTGCTGCTGTTTATGGTAAGTTTTCTCTGCGATGTTTACAGTTCTCTAATTTCCATTTATCTTAATAATATATTATAGTTTCTATTAATTACATTGATAAACTTTTTTCAGAAGCAAAACGAAATTGTATACCGGGTAAAAGTTACTTTGATGGATGCAATACTTGTTTTTGTCAAGAAAGTGGAGGTATAATGTGTACCTTGAAGTACTGTGAAATAATCGATCCCAACACTGGTACTACGAAAATGGCAGAATACATACCCCCTCCGGACGATTTTTGGAATAACTAACGATATTAATCATTTATAAGTACATTAGCACTTGATCAGGCGATCAAGTTGTCGTGGGTAGCACAAATTAGAATGTCATAAGCTTTTCAACAAACTATTGTATATCTGATCACTAACAAACAAGATATTTAAAAGGAATAAATTATCACCTCGAAAACTGAATTAACTATCTTACACTATTTTCCTCTGCCATTATCTCTTACATAAATCTCATAAAAATACACTAATCAAAACAATACTTTTTTTCTTTCTTTTGTTTGCCGTTGCCTAATTATATAATGAAACAAAACTACATTACTAGGGTATTAAGAGAAACAAGGATATATATGTACATATACAATATATGCCACGAAAGTATTCGGACAACTTCTAAAACAAAATAACTTTTTAAAAGTTGCACCAAACGGCTTGATTTTTTTTTTTTGATAGTTAGGAGAATTTACTTAATAACGCGCGAATAAAATTTTGAAAAAATTGCAGTTGGTCGGAATTGCAAAAAAGATAGTAAAAGTTATTTTACAACTTTTATATTGGAGCTTGCAATGAAAATATAGGAAATACGTTTTGTAGATTTATATCAGTTATATATTTACAAGTCGAAAATTTCATCAATATGGGTTAACATTGTCATGACTTGTAAGTTATAATTGTAACGGTAAAAAAATGACAATCTTTGATTTTCACGGCTTATAACTGTAATAATAAATCTAAAGATATTTACATCTTCTAATGTTTGTCGCTTGCTTCTACATAACCCGATTTAGATCAAATTTACAACGCAATAATTTCTAAATCATACAAATGATATGTAATGGTTGAGACATTACGATATGTATAATTTATAAATAATTGCATCATCGCCGGAATAAATCACAGGCTACACTGGAAAATACTTCGAAAGATCAGTTTCGTTTCTAACAGAAATAACTTCCTTCCTTTGCCGACCAATCCGAAGGGACCAGACACTACTTTTTAAACTATTTTGTCCAAATATAAATTCTGAGAGATGTCTTGTTGTATTTCAATTGCTCTCCTGGTCTTTATTTATATATTCGATCCAAAATCAGGTAATAGAGGTCAATTTGTAGAAAGTAGTTGTTAACAAATTTTGGAGTACGATATAGAAATATTTAATACATTACGAATGAAAATTAGCGGACGAAATAGAAAAAGAGTCTTACTGTCTGTAAGAAGGTAGGTAATTTCATAGTGATTCGCTAATAACTGGCAGTTGTATGCAATTTTAAATAAAAAAATTTTTATTGTAATTAAATTTCAGGTAAATACAGTCTAATATATCAGTCATAAAAAAAAAACGAAAAATTTAGTTACACGTGGGAAGAAAACGCGCAAGAACAATCGTCTTCTCCTTATTGTAACGTCAAATTCAGTCCTTTAACAACTAAGCCGCTCTGTGCTCTCGCCTAATTATACTTCCAGCAACAGTTCATAGATGGTGAGTAATATTTGATTGCACATTAATGATGAACCAGTGTCTCAAGACTTCTAGTATTACTATAAAACGTATCCGTGTCTTGCATAAGAAAATGAAAGGTGGGGAGGTAGCTCAGACGAATAGAAATTCATAAAGTTAGTTTCTACATATATCTGATCAGGTGTAGATACTTTTCACAGGTCCAGCAAAAATTTATGGTTACAGGTTACAGTTTCTTTCTATATAACCACGATTTCATGATGATAGAACGTCAGAGAAAAATTAGAAAAGGCACTTTTCCGGATAATGCACTGTGACGATTTACAGTGGGTAAATTCAAGGATGTGGACGCTGTTACGAATTCATGCCATAAAGTATAATAAATTTTAGGTTACCTAATACGTTTAAACGGGTACGTATAAACTACATATAAACTATCAAGCGATGGTCATTTAATAAAAGAAAAATTATTTTTATGCTGTTTGAAAAATCGATACATCGATACATGCCAGAAACAATGACTTTTTTTTCGAAGTTGAAGAAGAGCGTATGTTACATCACCTGCTTCTTTAATTGCTACAGTGAGCAATGAATTGTTTTTACGTTTTTTCTGTAAATTTTATTAAATACAGTAACGACGTTCTTCCAGATATCCATTCCTATATTATACAGAATGTACAGAACACTTGGAAACAAACTTTAGCAGCATGTAGTATTCATCAAAGCAAGGAAAAGAATCTTAATAAACATGGATTCAAGAACCATTAATTTCGGAGATACCAAATGTTTAGTCTATAAAAGTATGCAGAATGTGCAGTAAACCAGCTGCTCAGTTAAATGAGTTAATACAACGAATCGAAGATTGTTACCGAAGAGTAAGAAAAATGTTTCAACGGGAAAGATCTTTCAACGAGTATGTGATTCTATGAGAAAACGTGATAAAGTATGTGTTGAAACGAACATATGCTGTAAAAGTAATGTCTTATTGACAAAAAGATTTCATAACTCCGAAACTAATCGTTTGTGAACACATATTTACTAAGGTCCTTTCGCTTGTTCTATATGTTCCTAAGGTTTGCCCCTAACGTTTTTGTACGCGCTGTAGGCATCAATAAATCTCTAATCTAAAACAATATTAATTAATGTTGGATATAAATGCATGGCAGATAAAAGCAAAAAGTACCGTCAATAAATATTTGTTGTTATTCTGTACATAGATACATATTTACGAAGTTCTTAATATGTCAAACGATTTCGGTAACTTGTGTTACTTGTCTTATACTAACAATAAACCTTTTAAACACTATATGCGTTGTACTTTATATCATCTGGATATCTATCAGTATTAGCAGATGTAAGAAAGACTACTAACTCAAATCGCTCGTCAATTACGTGAGAAAGAAATCGCTACTAGTAATCGCTTTACCGTAACAAAACGCCTACACGAACCAAATCTTTCTGATCAATTAGTTACAAATAGTCGCACTACGTCGCATGCGCTGTTTACGACAGATACCTGTCTGCGCGCATACTCAGAATTTGATATCTAATCTATTGCTGAAATATTTTTGGATCAATGTGTTTCGTCGACCGTCCGCGGAGAGACGCGATTGCGAATGAGGCGCGTCAACGGGAGTCGTATATTCCCGTTACGATTAGCTAATCGACGCCACGAACTGATGGATCCCCTATTTCGGTTAGGATAATAGGGGTGGCTGAATTAGTATAACACTGAGTTTAACAGGTTAAAATATATATATATATATATATATATATACCAATTATATATATACCAATAACTTGTATCACGGATTATATAAATATTCGGAGAGACTCGCGGGTTAGGTTACGATATCAAATCGTAACGTCGTTTACAATAAGGTTAGAAGTGTTCGACTCGTGTAGTTATTTGCAAGATCACGGTGTTAATCGTAATAGGAGTGACTTACAAATAGTGAGTTGCAGTGTCGCGAGAGATATAAATCGTAAGTAAGATCTGAACCGGCAGATGGGTTCAGCGATTGAGCGACTTAACGATTAGGCGACTCGTAGAGAGTTGTTGACTGTTCTAAGGTTGTAGAATCAGTGAAGTTCGTTGATGATGCCGTACGAAGGAAAGCTAGTGGGGGTGTTTCTAGTGTACGAAGAAAGCGGATTTGTTGATAACAATTTTCGTTAGGAAAGTGAAGGTAACGATCAGCGATGCCAATTAGTTAGAACAACGTTAATGGATGAAGATTTTATTTTCGACCAGTCGCCGGGAGACGCTTTCGCGAAATATCACGTCAACGGGAGTCGCAAATTCCCGCTACGATTATAATAATTGACACCACGAGTTGATCGATCCCCTGATTTCCGTTAAGATAATAGGGGTGATAGACTTAGTATAACACAATATTTATCTGTTTGTAATCTTTCGAAGGCTTTCAATGATCTCACTTCATATGCGCCCTGGGCATGTAGAATTTCTAGAAAACTACGTAACTCAGCAACTGTGATTATCCAGTCCTTTTTCAAAACTCGATGCACCTCGGTTTCAGTGCAATCTTTTATGTGTTCCGTTATGTGTCTGTCAATTATCCGAAAGCACTAGTTACATAACCCGATATAATCTTTCTCTTAGCATAGCCAGTAGACCCTGCGATATCCTTGAATATCATACGAACGGGCGTCCTAACCTTAAATCCGCCTGCTTTCAGTTTTATCCACCGTGTTCCATCAATTGCAATTTCAATTTCACTCATTACATTTTGGGATGTGCCTGGAATGCTCGTCCTTTCATCCGCGGAGTCAGAACTAGAAAAATACGCATCCTTTTCTTGTTACGGCACACTTTCAAGAAGTTTTCCTGTTCACTATCCGAAGACCCTCCTATCTCTCCACTTTTAATGTATTCAGAACTTTCACTGTCAGCTTTGCTTTGGCCTAATTCATACCGATCTTCTTCGGAAGTATCCTGAGAACAATCTGCATTGATGTTGACAATTTTGCAATATCTTATTATATCTCCTGGATTTACTCATAGGTATACTACATACAGATTTCAAAAATTAGAAAGGCTAGGAAAAAATAATTGTTACGACCGACCGCGGAGAGACGCGATCGCGAATAAAACGCGTCAGCGAAAGGCGTAAATTCTCGCTACGATTTTGATAATCGACGCCGCGAAAGAGTCGTTCCCCTGTTTCGATTAAGATAACAGAGGTGGTTAAAATGATTTTAACACTGAGTTAACAGGTTTAACATAAAATTTCTATTTCCAACAATATTCAAAATTATAATTAAAATGTTACAAATGATTTAACAATGATACAGTTAGTTTATTACAGTAATTCGACTCGACTTTACGATATTTCTCGATGTAATCGTTGTACTAAGCGACCTGATTTTGTTCGTTTAATTCTCTCATGGTATTCCGTTTGACTCCTCAAATGAGACTGATTGCCCTTCGATTTTTCCCTTTATTTTCTCTTGGAGACGACCCCCATCACACTAGGATCACGTCACCGTTCGCGCTTGTGATCACATATGCTACCTTCTTTGTATGGGTAAATAACGGCCGAATCGAATTTTCTAGAACTATGCGTTTGTCGATACATTGTATGTATTTTGCCTGGGCTGGTCCACCGCGAGTGACATAGCCATCCCGAAGAGGCCCTTGCAGTGCTACAAGTGCCTCAAGCTAGGACACGTACGAGCAACTTGCTTGTCCACGGTGAATCGAGGGCACCTGTGCTACAGGTGCGGCAGAAGCGGACATCGTGCCAGAGGCTGTCCTGCCTCTGCATCCAAGTGCCCCCTGTGCGAGTCGCTCGGGGCATCCGCCGACCACAGGATAGGCGGAGCGGCATGCGCTCCCCCAAAAGTCAAGAGGAGGCTGCGGAAAGGAACCACGGGAGCACTGCTAATGCAGTAGATGGTCGGGAGGAGGCCATGGCTTTGGTACAATAATCTTCAAGCGCCTCCTCCAATTTAACCTTGGAAGATCAAGACGGGCGGAAGACCTGCTCGTCCAGACCATGCGGGAGAGCCGGGTCGCCCTTGCGGTAGTGGCTGAGCCGTATCGTGTCCCCGACGCCCCCCAATGGGTCGGAGACCTAGATGGATTAGCGGCTATAACGTGGACGTCAGCGCTGAGTGCCCCCGGTAACCTGCTTAAGCGTGGCAACGGCTATGCCAGGGTTGAGTGGGCGGCAATGGTGGTGGTGAGCGTTTATGTTTCTCCTAACAGCGTCATAGCCGCGTTCGGGGATTTCCTGGACGGGGTTGGCGAATACGTCAGCAGATATCTTCCCCGCCAGGTAAGTACTGATCGCTGGAGATTTCAACGCCCACTCCTCGCAATGGGGAAACGCCAGAACGGACACTCGTGGAAGGATGCTGTCCGATTGGGCTGCGGGTCGCGGGCTCCTACTGGTAAATAGGGGCTCGGCGAGCACTTGCGTTGCGTGGAGAGGATCCTCCGTGGTCGACGTCACGTGGGCTATTTCCGAGCTGTACCGAAGAATCAGCAACTGGAGAGTGGCCGAGGAGGTGGAGACCCTGTCCGACCACCTCTACATACTGATGGAGGT
Source organism: Bombus soroeensis (assembly GCA_014737365.1). Lineage (NCBI taxonomy): Eukaryota > Metazoa > Arthropoda > Insecta > Hymenoptera > Apidae > Bombus > Bombus soroeensis. The sequence continues at coordinate 52,579 of JACXIL010000130.1, read as the reverse complement.
GGCCCCTGAGATCAGACCTGCAACGCGGGCTTGCAGCACCCTAGGAGCAAACCGTTGCCGCCCACCACCAAGGTGGCGACTGAAAGAGAGAGACAAAGATATGCTCCAGGCGGCAGTCTCGGTCGCTGCATGGAGCTTGGGCGCACAAACGACGCTGGGAAGCGTCGACGAGGAGGCGGAGAGCCTCCGAAAAGACATGAGCGCGGCACGTGACGCCTCGATGCCGCGCTCCGCTCCCGGTGGTCGAAACAACCAATGTGTATACTGGTATACCCCCGAGATAGCGGAAACGCAAGAGAGCTGCGTTCGGCCCCGCAGAAGATTCCAAAGGGCACGTCATAGACGGATACGCGACGAAGAAGAGATTTCCCGCTTCTACGACGCACACAGAGCGATAAAACGCGCTCTGCAGCGGAAAATCAAGATTGCGAAAGCCCGGTCCTGAATAGAGTTGGTCCAATCGGTCGAATCCGATCCGTGGGGTCGGTCGTACCGAATAGTAACCAAGAAGTTGCGACCTTCGGCCCCCCCGCTGACCGCAAACTTGTCAGCCAGGAGGAGGTCTGCGAAGCGGCAAAGAGAATGGCATCCCGCGACGTGACACCGGGTCCGGATGGACTAGCAGGCCGGGTTTGGGCGGAGTCAATCAACACCTTGGCTCCCCGTCTACGACACCTGTTAACCGAGTGCCTGAGGTCAACCCCCGGATATAGCGGACGACGAGATTAGTCCTATTACGGAAAGTGTGTCGTCCGTTGGACTCGCCGTCCGCGTATAGGCCGGTGTGCCTTCTGGACGAGGTGGGCAAGCTGTTGGAGAGGATAATTGCCGCCCGTCTGGAGGCCCATATGTCGGAGCGAGTGCCCGGATGGCACGATAGCCAGTATGGCTTTCGCCGGGGCCGCTCGACGGTGGACGCAGTGAAGCGAGTGAGGTCCATGGCGGAGGCCTTGGTTTCCCGAGAAGGGGTGGCGCTGGCAGTCTCCTTGGACGTCACGAACGCCTTCAACGGCATTCCCTAGAACAGGATAGTGGAGGCCCTGGAACACTTTGAGGCGCCGTCGTATCTCGTTCGTGTCATTCGGGCATATCTGAGAGACAGGTGGGCCGTGTACACCGGCAGGAATGGGGAAGATAGGAGGCTGGGCGAGCGTGGTGTCCCACAGGGTTCAGTGTTGGGACCCATCCTGTGGATCGTGGCCTACGACTCTGTCCTTCGATGTCCCATGCCCCCGGGAGGAGGTATGGTGTGCTACGCCGATGATATTTTGGCGATGGCCGAGGGACGTTGGAGGAACGACGCTCTGAGCCTCACCGAGGCCGCCGTGGCATGCGCGCTACACGCCATCCAGAGGCTCGGCTTGAGCGTGTCGCCGGCCAAGTCCGAGGCCTTGTGGTTCTTCGATCATCATCGTAGAGGAACCCCTCCTCCTGGACTGTGCGTGAGTATCAACGGAGATGAAGTCCCGGTGAGATGCCAAATGAGATACCTGGGTCTCATCATCGACAGCCGCTAAGCGGTTGGGCTGCATTTAGAGCTCCTGGTTCCAAGGGTGACAGCCGCAGCCAACGCCTTATGCGGTTTACTACCAAACATCGGCGGATCAGGAGGCGGAGTCCGCCGACTCTACGAGGGAGTGATACGGTTTCGAGTTCTTTACGGGGCTCCCGTATGGGCCGAAGACCTGATGGCGAGCCGTCGCAGCCTACTATTTCTGAGGACGCTGCACAGGACAATCGCCATCCGCATAGTGAGAGGATATAGGACCGCGTCCTACGCGTCAGCGTCTGTGCTGGCGGCGTCCCCTCCGTTCGAGTTGCAGGCCCTTTCGCTCCGATGGGTGTATGAGCACCTGAGGGGTCTGGGCCCGGACGGGGGCGCGCCGTCCGGCGGCCAGGCGGCCCATGACGTCCGGGAGGAGGTGAGGCTGGAGATCTGGGAGCGGTGGCGCTCTCAGCTGCTCGAGGAGGATGCTGTGGGACTACACCGGGCCGTTCGAGCAGTCCTTCCCAACTGGGAGGCTTGGAGGGATAGAGGCGGAGTCCCGGTGACCTTCAGGATGACGCAGGTGCTCACTGTTCACGGAGTGTTTGGCGAGTACCTGCTAAGGATTCGGCGGGTGGTGACTTCCACATGTCACCACTGCGAGGAGGAGGAGGACACGGCGCAGCGCACGCTGGAGTTTTGTCCAGCGTGGGAAGAACCGCGCCGCATCTTGCGGCTTGCCATCGGCGAGAGATTGGTTCCTGAGGCGGTCGTCGAGGCTGTGCTGAAGGGGCATCATGAGTTCATCGCCGTCCGCTCCTACTGCGAGCAAGTCATGCTCGTGAAGGAGCGAGTGGAGAGAAACAGGGAGAGAAGACGCGATCCAGCTAGAGCGTCGCACCGAAGAGACACGGCACTCCGCAGGGCTGCGGCATCGCCGCCGCCGCCCTAGGTGCTTTAAAGGAGCCGTCACGCCGAGGAGGGTCTGGGACCCCCCTCGGACTTGCACGACGGTCCAGGGAGCGTGGTGTCAGGAGGTATGCCCCCCCTAGCGGCACAATTCGGTAAAGGATGTCTCCCTTAACAACAGGGAGAAGACGAGTGAGTGCCCCGGCAGGAATTCGAGAGAGACCCCGGGAATAGCAACGTCAGAAAGACCACCGTGGCGTTTTAGTCGGTATGAGTCCGACACTACCCCGTCGCCACCCAGAGGGCGCCGAGGTGTCCATGAGGATTTCCCCACGTAAAAAAAAAGGAGGTTAATGGTAGTCTCTAGACAATAGAATAAGAGTTGGGTATGCGCTAGAAATGTATTGGTCACGCGTTGGGAAAGTATGATTATGTTACTTGTTAGTATTTTTATGATTAGTAACAAATATATAATATTAAGTGTAATGTTATTCTTAGCTTATTTACTCTGTTCTTTCACACTTGCACCTGAATCTTTTATGTGATTGAAGATTAAGGCACGGAAATATTCCTAATTATTATGATATGCGTCTTCTATTCCATTTCCACTGTGCTCTATTTTCTCATTTCCCGGTGGAATTGTTATAATATTTTATTATAATATATAAATTAATATAATATGATCCTGCATATAAAAAATGTAATATTCGAGTAGTTGATGTTATTAGATGTATGAACAGAGGAACGCGTGGATAAATTGTAAAGTAGAAAATATATTTTAATACAGAAGTGTAAGTACAAGTAGGAATATAATTTGAGCTAGTCCAAATTCGCACGCTGGCAGTATTACCCTATAACTGAAAACCCCGACGCTATTGTGACATCTCTACCTACACCAGAGATAAGACATCAACCCCCGAGCTTGGGTCTCCTTTGGACACATCACTACCTTATCATCATAGCCTACACAGAGGCTATGACACACCTTAGTCTACATCATGGATAAGACATCGACCCCCGACCTTCGGACACTTTTTCACATCATAACCTACACCGAACCCCTCAACATCCTCAAACCAAAACGTATATAAGCCAAGGCTTCAGCCAGCTCGGGCAGTTATCGTTCTTGTCCTAGTTATAGATCTTGTTCAGTGTCATTTTCTTGTAAGTGTTAAAATTGTAATAAAGGTTCGGTAGAAGAAAGTTGATAGTTGGGTTACGACTCAACCTTCTTTTCTCCTACAACCCAAGTGTCAATTTTACGTTACATTTTGGCGATCCTGCTAGGATCCATTCGCTTTAGTGTAAACGAAATCACGATTTAGGCATACGTGCATCACTGAAGATTGATGGATCAGCTGGATCTGTATAGATCAGCTCACTTTGCGTGAAAACTACTTCTACGGAAAACGAACTACGGTCATCACCAAAACTAAGATTGGTCAGAGCGACATTCGCGAAAAGAAAATTACCCAGATAAAGAACTGGATTCTTTTAAACGCTATCGTACTCGTCGCAACAGCTTCAATAGTACAGACTCCGACGACAGTATAATAACCACTACGAGCAAAAAATCAGAAGACGCATCTTCTGTTAGCTCTATGGCTACAGGTGTGGATCCATATATTCGGGCCATACTAGACGTTATGCAAAAACAGAACGAAAGACACGAACTAGCTTTTAATAACTTGCATAAACTAATACATGACGAAAGCCAACAACGCGTTAGAAAAATTGAACTCTTAGGTAAGAGTCTCGCTGAACTACGAATAGGAATTCAGTCAGTTGCCACCTCTGAGTTCAACTCCATTATAACTCAAGACGCTGGTACCAACACTATTCAGAAAAAGCGATCACCTGTTCCCAAAAGGACCGAAATAAAGCCTAACGAAATGGACAATGTGGACAGTGAAGAAGAAGCGTTAAATTATGACAACCCCATGTACGATGCAAAAACCTGCCTAGACTTCATTCCTACACTCAATGGGCAAGACGATATAGGAGTAGAAGGCTTTATTAAACGGGTAAGAGAAGCTCGAGCCGAATGTCGAGAAAAACACACATTATTACACCTAATTTTAACACAAAGAATCATCGGAGAAGCAGAACGCAGTATTCGCCACAGTGAAATCGAAAATTGTGAAGACCTGTTTGAAAACCTCAGAAAATTTGTATCCGTGAGTATTACATCTAATGGAGCTCGTGATAAACTGCAACGTACGCGACAAGACTTTAACGAATCGGTACACAGTTACGTGAAGAGGTTTCGACACAACCTCAACGAACTAATATACGCACTCCAACATGAAATTCGCGACCCAATACGTCGAGCAGTTGCTATAGATCTTGAAACTGAAAGAGCCACCAAAGTCTTCATCCTAAATTTTAAACCCGAAATAGAAATACTCACATCGGCTGCAAAACCGAAGAATCTCCAAGAAGCACAAAATACAGCTTTCGAGGCAGAGTTATTTATAGGGGAAATCGAACGCAACAAAAACATAGTAAGAGGAGGAACAATGAATCAACTAATTGCGGGAGCCAACGCCCAATCCCAAGGAACGCCCAATGCAAGAAGAAATATCATGCCTGTTGACACCGCGCAACCAAAGCCAATAAATCCACCTACGGAAAGAAGAGTGATAATGGAACGACCGCGAAAAGAAACTGACCGCTTCCAAGAAATTACCATATAATGACGGACGAAGAGAATATGAATCCCGAGGAAGAAATGGAAGAGGACCAACAATACGAATTAACGCCATCACTGGAAGACTCCTCACAATTACTATCGGATCTAAACTTGGACTAAAGAAATATTTAGTAAATACTGGTGCCGGAATAAACACAGTCAAACGCTCAAAAGTTATTTCCACTCCAGTAAAAGACGACAAGAAAACATTCTTTATGGACAATGACAAATACGAGACAGACAAATACGTTTATCTTAGAATCTGTAACAAACGAAACAAATTCTACATAGTACTTGACGACTTCCCACTAATTGAAGACGGAATCATAGGGTTACCAATGCTAGAAAACTATCAATACCAAATTACAACCGACCGAATCCAACTCGACGATCATGTATTCTTATTTCAGCCACCACAACTAATTTCTCCAGGACAAACCAGAGTCGAAACAATTTATCTGGACAAGAGACCAACGCAAGTATGCTTCTGCAATACTGGTGAGCAACCAATGAGCAGAAATGTCAATTTTTAATAATCTTTCTAATGAAGTTGATCTCGAACAAATTTAAGAATTCAAAAACATAATTAGAACGAGCCATATTGAAAACAATTTCCGCATTCCTATCGAAAAAATCCTCTTACACTACATTGACGTATTCAATTTAGACACAGATACTTTACCATGCACCAATTTAACAAAACATATTATCACGCTGAAAGAAACCAAGATCATAAACACAAAATCTTACAGACCACCCGAGGCACACAAATTAGAGATCGAAAAACAAATCAGAGAAATGTTAGACAAAAACATAATCGAAGACCAGATTCACCATACAATAGTCCAGTATGGGTAGTCCCCAAGAAGCCGGACGCCTCCGCAAAACAAAAATGGCGCATAGTGATAGATTTCCGTAAATAAAACGAATTAACTGATCAAGACGCGTACCCTTTGCCAAACGTTGACGATATACTTTCACAATTAAGTAACGCGAAATTCTTCTCCGCACTAGACCTCTCCTCCGGGTTTCATCAAATACCAATGGACGTAACATCAAAGAAATATACAGCTTTTAGCACGCTTCAGGGACATTTTCAATAAAATCGAATGCCATTTGGATTAAAAAACGCCCCAACTATATTTCAACGCATGATGGACACAGCACTTTGCGGTTTATTAAACAAATATTACTTCGTTTATTTAGACGACATTATAATCTTCGAAAATACGATTCAACAACAGAACAACAACCTTGCAATTGTATTACAGAGATTAAGAGAAGTAGGACTAAAGATTTAACCGGATAAATGTCAGTTCTTAAAGCCAGAATTAGAATACCATGAACACATTATCACACAAGAAGGAATAAAACCAAACCCGAAAATGATAGAAGCAGTCAAAGAATTCAAAATTTCCCAAAACCCAACCGACGTAAAGTCATTTTTAGGACTAGCATGATATTATAGAAAGTTCATATGTAATTTTTCAAAGATAGCCAAACCTCTAACCGACCTGACAAAGAAAGACACACCCTTTCATTGGACAGACAGACAACAAAATAGTTTTCAAACTCTCAAGGACGCATTATGCAAAGGTATTGACATATCCTAACTTTAACGGAACATTTACATTAACAACCGACGCCTCTAACGAAGGAATAGGCGCTGTTCTTTCACAAAACGACCACCCTTGCTGTTACATATCCAGAACACTAAATCCTCCCGAAAGAAATTATTCGATCACTGAAAAAGAACTCCTTGCAATCGTATGGGCAGTAGAACGTTTGAGACAATATTTGCTAGGAAGACATTTTCTCATAAGAACCGACTATCAAGCTTTAACTTGGCTTAAAAATTGTAAAGACCTCTCATCACGACTAATTAGATGGAGATTGAAGCTAGAAGAATACGATTACGAGATACAATACCACAAAAGGAAAGATAATACGGCTGCTGACGCACTTTCGAGACAAACTATTAACAATTTGACGACTGAAGACCATCTCCTTGACGAGTATGACAAATGGGAGCAAGGCACCGACATACTTCCTAAACTACTAAAGATAGTCCCCAACGAAAAATCCTTCTTCCAAATAACAAAAGAAACTCTAGGACTCTACGACAAAAAAAATGGTTAAAGAAGATCATAGAATCAGCCACCACACATAAAAAGTTAGGTATAGGGGACATCAGCTTCGATGAAATCGAAAAGGCACGAATAAAAACATTTTTGATGTATGTTAATGACAAGATAGAAGAAATCTTTGCATACAACCCGATTCAAATTCTAACAGACGAACAAGTTGATGCGATTATAAAAGAAAATCATAACGACGTTTCAGGACACTTAGGTATACAGAAAACATACGCAAAAATCAAAGAACGATTTAAAATCCTACATTTGTTCTCAAAAGTAGAGGAATTTATAAAAAATTGTGTAGCATGTCAAAAACAGAAACTTGTCAGAATCCGCGCGAAAGAAATCTCCGTAATACCTCAAACCCCCACTGAACCAAACAAAAAGGTAGCAACGGACATAATTGATCCCATGCCAAAAACTAAACTAGGAAACCAATATATACTTTCTATTCATGATGATTTGACCAAATACCTAATATTAACACCTCTCAAGACACAAAGAACCGAATCCATAATAGATACCTTATTGAATCATTACATTTACATCTTCTCAGCACCTAAAACTATTCTAACAGACCAAGGACAGAACTTTATTAGTAAGCTCATGACTAAGTTCGAAGAAGCATTTAAAATAAAACATATAAAAGCAACCAGCTTTCACCCACATTCTAACGGATCCCTAGGAAGAATACATGCAACGGTAAAAGACGTGATACGAACAAGTCTAAACGACTCAGACAAAGAATGGGACGAAATATTAAACTTCATATGCTTAGGATATAACACAGCAATACACGATGCAACCGGGTTCTCACCTTTTGACTTTTGGACGAAAAACTAACCTCCCATCCTCAATATCCAGAACCTCCAACTACACGTGTGAAGAAATGTTCGCACTATGGCAAAAGCAATTGGACAAATACAAAACACTGGCTAGAAAAACACTTGCACAAGGTAGAAAACGCTACATGCGAGATCAACAAAGAAAAATTAATAAAACATAAACGGTATTTAAAGAAGGAGACGCAGTTCTTATACATAATGATAACAAAGCAGATAAATTGGACGATGAATGGTTAGGTCCTTATCGCATCGAAAAAGCTATGACTCCTTATTACGAGATTTTAATTAATAATCAGATTAAGAAGATACATGGTAACAGAATTAAACCATACTTTTCAGGACGCTCATCTCATGCACAACCCTCGTGCTTGGATTGAAATTAATACCAATCAAAAATAACGCAATTTTCCACGAGAAAATATCTAAAGTCTGTTTATACAATGAAAAAGTTAACGTATATATAGGAATAAATGTAAGCGATATATTTAACCACATCTACACGTTAGGAAAAGATATAAAAGAGACCCAAAAACATTGTACCACCTTATGTCAGGTACCTAAAATCAGAGATACTTTCCTTAACCAACAAGTTTAATAACTCATTCTAAAGTCAAGAGAGGATTGATAGACGCTATAGGTTCAATCAGCAAAACACTTTTCGAATCCTTAAATTCTGACGATTTACAATTGATAAACCAGAATATCGACAAATTATTTAGCGAAGGAAACGAATTAAAAACCATTGTAGCTAACCAAACCGCTTTAATTAGGAAAATCCTAAACACCGACAGCCTAAAACAATTAGAAAAAGTAAACGCGGACACACAAAATAAAATAAATCAAGTAAACAAGCGAGTACTTCTATTAGTCAAGATTATTTCTATAGAAAGAGCTTTGCCAGATCTACACTTTCAACTCGACGAAATATTCAATTTGATTTTACTAGGAAAACGAGGAATTATTAGCCCCCAGATCATAAATCATCACACTTTTTTAGAACAATACGCTAAAGCTTTAGGAATTCGCATCATGAATAAAAGATTTTCACCAGAAGAAAATAATTTCCAAAACATTTTAGACGTCTCTACACTCACACTGTTTGTCCAAAGCGAAAAAATCTTCTTTAAAATTTCAGTTGCAACAATAATTGACTCAGACTGGGATATAGAACAGGTATACCCTATACCGACTCAAAAGAACGGAGCATTTCTCGCCCCATTAGTTGAACATCCGATATTTTTCACCTCAGGATTAACTTATATGAATGTAGACCAGATGTATTTGGACAAGCAATGTCGAATCAAAAACGAAATGTACATTTGCAAACAAACTCAACCCATACATGATAGACGTACAAAACACTATTGCGCATCTGAAATAATTAGTGTAGACAATACTATGAGATTTTGTAAATTCACAATCTATAAGATCGTAGAAATAACTTTTATACCACTCAGAAACGAAAATCACTATATAGCTATGCAAGAAAAACCAATAGAACTCAATATAACTTCTTTTCCGAAGAAGGACATCAAATTGTCAATCTGAAGCAACCCTCTCTGTTGAAAACTAAAATAACTGTAGATATATTGTATGAAGACAACCATATGAGAATCAGTGGCATTCCCAAGAGCATTTCTTACGATATTAAGATCAAAACCATAAACATAACTGATAACGTAGATTTATCCTCGATGCTAGACACCTTAGAAAAGACTCCCAAAGTAATAAGCAACCTAAACGGTTATACTGATACCTTGAATCAAATAGAACATAGAACCAATCAATTAACTTTTTCGCACAGAATGACACAAATTAAAACTTGGGGTCTCGCTACGTTGCAAATTATAGGATATATATCCATTGGACTCATATGCTTGTATCTGCTTAATAAGATAGGACTGTCAAAACTATGTATTCACATGTTGTGCTGCCAAATTAAAGAAAACACCGTTAGTAACGCACCTAACGTTAGTACTGCAACACCTTCCGTCCCTATAAACATTTACATACCGATGTTACCTGTACAATCTGGGACAGAAGGAGAATCGAGAGTGAGTTTTGAATTATCAACACCGCCCAAGGCCAATTTTTATCCATCAATTCTGAAGAAACGCACGAACTTAGAGGACTAAGTTCATTCTACGAAAATTGGAGTGTAGCGTCCAAATCTGCTTCACTGACATCACCCAAAAGCCAAACATCTGCCGAGCTTCGGACTCCTTTGGACACATCACCACCTTATCATCATAGCCTACACAGAGACTATGACACACCTTAGTCTACATCATAGATAAGACATCGACCCCCGACCTTCGGACACTTTTCCACATCATAACCTACACAGAACCCCTCAATATCCTCAAACGGAGGAGGTCAAAGCAGGTTCTGATTAATGTTTAAAATTATCGCCAGACTCGAGCGCTGTGCATGCGACTGACAAAAATCAAACTGGTTTGATTTACGGTGGTCCAACATGAATGACAGTGATACGACAAACTGTCTATACAGAGTGTGTAACGTTTTTTTCCTTTAAGTGGGGAAATCCTCATGGACACCCCGGCGCCCTCTGGGTGGCGACGGGGTAGTGCCGGATTTATACCGACTAAAACCCCACTGTGGTCTTCCTGACGTTGCTAGGAGCTTCCCGGGGTCTCTCTCGAATTCCTGCCGGGGCACTCCTTCGTCTTCTCCCTATTGTTAAGGGAGACATTCTTTACCGAATTGTGCCGCTAGGCGGGCCACACCCTCTAACGCCACGTTCCCTGGACCGCCGTGCAAGTCCGAGGGGGGGGGGCCAGACCCTCCTCGGCGTGACGGCTCCTTTAAAGCACCTAGGGCAGCGGCGACAATGCCGCAGCCCTGCGGCGTACCGTGTTCCTCGGTGCGGCGCTCTAGCTGGATCGCGTCTTCTCTCCCTGTTTCTCTCCGCTCGCTCCTTCGCGAGCATCACTTGCTCGCAGTAGGAGCGGACGGCTATGAACTCCAGGTGCCCCCTCAGCATGGCCTCGATGACCGCCTCGGGGGCCAATCTCTCGCCGATGGCGAGCCGCAAGATGCGGCGCGGTTCTTCCCACGCTGGACAAAACTCCAGCGTGTGCTGCGCCGTGTCTTCCTCCTCCTCGCAGTGGTGACAGGTGGAAGTCACCTCCCTCTGGATCCTTAGCAGGTACTCGCCAAGCACTCCGTGACCAGTGAGCACCTGCGTTATCCTGAAGGTCAGCGGGACTCCGCCTCTATCCCTCCAAGCCTCAACAGATGGGAAAGACTGCTCGAGCGGCCCGGTGTGGCCGCACAATATCTTCCTCGAGCAGCTGGGAGCGCCACCGCACCCAGATCTCCAGCTTCGCCTCCTCCCGGACGTCTTGAGCCGACAGGCCACCGGACGGCGTACCCCCGTCCGAGCCCCGACCCCCCAGGTGCTCGTACACCCGTCGAAGCGCAAGGGCCTGCAACTCGAACGGAGGGGACGCCGCCAGCACAGATGCCGACGCGTAGGACGCGGTCATATATCCTCTCACTATGCGGATGGCGATTGTCCTGTGCAGCCTCCTCAGTAAGAGTAGGATGCGACGGCTCGCCATCAGGTCTTCGGCCAATACGGGAGCCCCGTAAAGAACTCGAGATCGCAGGCGTTGGCTGCGGCTGTCTCCCTTGGGACCAGGAGCTGGAAATGCGGCCCGAAGGTCCATCGGCTGTCGATGGTGAGACCCAGGTATCCCATTTGTCATTCCACCGGGACCTGCTCTCCGTTAACGCTCACGCACAGTCCAGGAGGAGGGGCTCCTCTCGGGCGACGATCGAAGAACCACAAGGCCTCGGACTTGGTCGGCGACACGCTGAAGCCGAGCCTGTGGATGGCGTGTACCGCGGATGCCACGGAGGCCTCGGTGAGGCTCAGAGCGTCGTTCCACCAACGTCCCCCGGCCATCACCAGGGTATCGTCGGCGTAGCACATCATACCTGCCCGCGGGGGCATGGGACATCGAAGGACCAAGTCGTAGGCCACGATCCACAGGATGGGTCCCAACACTGAACCCTGTGGGACATCACGCTCGACCGGCCTCCTCTCTTTCCCATTCTTGCCGGTGTACACGACCCATCTGTCTCTCAGATATGCCCGAATGACACGAACGAGATACGACGGCACCTCAAAGTGTTTCAGGGCCTCCACTATCCTGTCCCAGGGAATCGACGTCCGAGGAGACCGCCAGCGCCACCCCTTCTCGGGAAACCAAGGCCTCCGCCATGGACCTCACTCGCTTCACTGCGTTCACCGTCGAGCGGCCCCGGCGAAAGCCATACTGGCTATCGTGCCATCCGGGCACTCGCTCCGACATATGGCCCTCCAGACGGGCGGCGATTATCCTCTCGAACAGCTTGCCCACCTCGTCCAGAAGGCACACCGGCCTATACGTGACAGGGAGCCCCATGAGATGTTGAGGTGAGTGGTCTAGGCAGATATGGGCCTACCAACTTCTCCGAAATTCTCCGCACCGGGTCGGCAAACTGGAGGGTGCCAGAGGCATCGACCAGCTACCACACGACTGCAGGAGGATATCAGATTCATCGGGGTTCCCCAGGGCATGGTCCTACGTCCTGGGAACTCATACCCGCCTCGTGCTCCCCATACAGAGTGTGTAACTGGAATCGATTCAATTACTGCTCAAGATGTGATTTTTGCGAAGTATGTTTCAAACAAAATTTGGGTTGCTTCAAGAAGCATATAATTTGATGCGATTAGACATTTCGTATAAAAATGCGGAGAGGACATATGAAGGTCAACTTCGTTTTTTCAAATGAAACTATATATTACTTTTCACATATATGGATTCTTTGGAACACTCTACGCCAAAAAGAGTTAAGATAAAATATTTAGGAAATTAACAGTTCGTAAGGTATTTTAAGTTGAAATCTTCCTTTTGCACCACAACACATTTCTATGATTACCACTAAACAGTAAAATTATCGGCAAAATAGTAAATGTGGAAAAGCTATTCATTGAAAATTCCAGAACATTACTGAATTGCATTATTAAATAGTATATGATTTTGTAATATTTTGTTTAGTTTTTATTACATTTTACAATTTTCTTACATCTTTCGTAATCTTTTTTAATTTTTTCAATTACAATGTAATTATGTATGTCTGCATGTATAATTATATGTATATATTCAGGGCTTTCCAGAGCGAATACAAGTGTAAAAGAATTTCAGAGATGTGCGATTTTGGATTTTTTTTTAATTATTGACAATTAAAAATCAGCCAAAATGTCTCTGTGCGCGAGCAAACCTCCTTACACGACCGAAAGTAGGTCAGCTTAAATAGCGGGGTACACAGGGATTTTGAAATTGAACGATACATGGGTAACAGCTTACCTGGTACAAATAGAAAAGAAGATTATGACATTCGAAAACGTAAATCATCCTGTGCGACATTTTCTAAGAAAAATTGTAGATTAAACATAAACGTTATACCTGCCTACTCATTAAAAGTCCATAACAGCATATAGAAAACTGCCTCATGGAATTTTCGAGTAGAGAAGATTAATGTTTATTCCTTTTCCTTCATAAATAATGAATAAACAATAAAACATGTTTACTGCCAATCACTCCGTATCTTACATTTTATGTGAAGTTGTTGGAAATATATATATTTTATAACCTGTTAACACGGTGTTATATCAAAACAATCACCCCTATTATCTTAACGGAAATCAGGGGATCGATCAACTCGTGGTGTCGATTAATATAATCGTAGCGGGAATTTACGACTCCCGTTGACGTGATATCTCGCAAACGCGTCTCCCCGCGACTGGTTGAAAATATAATATCTGTTCGAATTTTCATGACTCTATTCTTCCATACCATATCGAAAACTTTTTCAATATCAAATCCTATTTCTGTTAAGTGTTGTTTAATAATAAGGGTTTCACAAATAAATATCTCTATGTTTGGTAGGTGATCTGTCGTACATCTTGTTTTTCTAAAACCATACTGATTAGAAGTCAGAAAATTTACGTGTTTTAGGAACCATCAGAGTCGATTGTTAATTATTTTTTCTTACAATAAAGATAAAGTAGAGGTAAGAGCTTCCATTTATCGAGAAAGGATGGCCATGCGTCATTATCGGTCGTATGATCATATATATATATATATATATATACAATTAAAATTTAAATAATTTACTGCAATGTTACTTATCGAAACTAGAATTTTTCATGTTCAAACAATACATTTATGGAAATTGTAAGAAATTACGGAATTGAAGATCTTGTAAGTCTGTAATAAATGTTCAGAGAACATTTCGGCATTTTAATCATTTGTAAATCCTATAAAATGATTCTTCTGTTATCTAATTCTTTAGATTTACAAGATAGATGTTCTAGAACATTTTAAATTTAGCCTTGAAAACATTCGTAGGACTTTCGAGAAAGCCGTCTCTAGAACGTCCGAAATTTAAAAATATAAGAACATACGTAAGACTTGAGAAATGGACGTTCCTAGAACATGCAAAATTTAAGTCTTGAGGATCTTAGAGATGTTCAAAGTGGATATAGGGTGTTCTGATATAAACTGAATATGAAACAGACATCCTTTAGATGTACGGTACTATATGGACTAATAGCAACAACAAAGGTCATTTGGCATTTGCATATGTTCCTGTTACTATTCTTTGTAGCGGAGTTTCTCCAGCAGAAATAACATGAATCTACAGAATTTATCACCCTCATAATCCAGCAATCAAGGGCAGGAATTTCTGCAACGTAGACTTCTAAGATAACAATGAGGCCGACAAAATCAACTGATATGACTTCAGTTACACCTCAAACATTGGAATTGAACGGATAGAAAACAATGGCGCTAATGTAGTTGGAACAATCAGCCAGGTAAAGCTACCGCCTTTTCTGGAAATAACATTCAGTTATGTGGCATTCATTATGAGGCATAAATGACAAAATGTAAAGAAATTGTTAAATTTTTTAAAAGCAATTCTGTTGCAAATGAACTTTTTAAACAAGAGCAACAAGACATTTTTAAACAAGACATTAATAGATAATTTTACAAACTAATTCAGTAGATAGCAACTAGCTGCAATAGTTGTACAAGTCACAAAAACATGATATAAGGATTTTTGGAAGTCATTGATGCAGTCAGTAGATCAATTTACGTAATGCTCCATTACTATTGATGGTAAATGAAGTTACAATTTTAGAAGACCTACAAATGTTTTGAGTTGTTTCAAAGAAGTAACAACAAAATTTTAGGAGGCAGTTAAGTAACAGTTTCCAAGAATTAAAGATAAGCAAAGCAGCACTGCAATGTGTGACGGATGATTCTGTTCCCTACGCAAGCACATTGGAATGCAGATTTTGATAACTAAATTATAATTTTTCTTAAAGATATGGTGCATATACTTTAACTTTAATAATTAATAATACAATTGAGTGTGATATATTTTAAAACACAATATGACGCGCGTTTGTTAGATGTCCGCGACCGTTGCCGCGTATGCATTCTTCCGAATATTCGGCAGAAGAACCGTAGGGATATCGATGGTACATTAGGCATGTCAGCCTTACGCTTTGATGGTATAGTGCTTTGTGTCACGAAGCCGTCAGAAAATTCCGTCGTCAAATGCCGCCACAATTTTAAGGTTAAGGATTCTAAAAAATTATAAGAATGTGGATAGGCATGTTAAGAAGAGCATCTTATAATGGTGTATTTATATTAACGAAAAGCAACACGATACCTGACACAACATGATACCTGACACTGGGTATCAAAAACAAAATCTATGTATTCTGTCTGTATATTGTTAACACTGTTATAAAACGTTGTTATAAAAGGATGTGAAGCAAGACAAATGAAAAAAATCATTTAGTTCAAAGTATGTGAGCGAATAAGTCAGTAGAGTGAGCCACTATAGTAGCGTATCGTAATATAAGATGGCATCCGTGAAAGCCACTATAGTGGCGCATAATGCCTAAGAGGTTAAAGTAAAATCCGATTCAGTTGTATAACTATTATTCTCGACCATCGATTATAATCGTTGATGAATAATTTTATTCCGATGCCAAATGTCGTATAAATACGAAATTAACAGAGAAAAGAATGTACAATAATTAAAAATTCTTACCTTGATTACGTGTATTGTCGATCGCACTTATTACTGATTAAATATGCAAAAACTGTCGGTTAATAATTGCTTGTTCTTAGCTGAAGAATAACTTTTGAACTAACTGTATGAGTAATCATATAACTGACTGTATAGCTGCGAAATATGAATTATACTGCTGATAAACATGAACTAATTGCTCCGAATCGCTACGCTTATTTATATCTAAATCTAACATGGGATTACTGTCACGTGACAGATTATTCCCATGAGAACGCCACGTTGCATTGTTCCTTTCTGCTGTTCATTTTAAGAAGTTCTTGTTTCCTTAGTATGATTTACTTGTTATCAATATCCTTTCCTTGCTTCCGTTGTTTTAAGTTTAACACTAAACTTACCGACACTTCGTGTATATATATTCCTACCGTGTCCGGACAAAATAATCGGTGATTAAAGAAGTAATAGTTTTTACGATTTAACTTAGATAATGGTTAATTTATAACTGAATATATATAAAATGGTGAACTTTCAGAAAATTTCGTCTAAATTTACTTTTGTTTAATTTCAATTATAGACTTAAATAAAATTACACTTTTATTTATATAGAGATATATTTTATTCAATTTCGCTGTTATTTTTTACAAATTATCTTATCATCAAATATACATTTATCGCATACATATTTCCCGCATCTTGAACAGATTTTCGTAGTTTTGTAACCTTTACAATTTTTTACTTGACAAGTTTTTTGTAGTAATGAATCTGAACTTGTTGATAGTTTTATTGCATGGCTTTTTCCCGCGATTCTTTATACAAAAGTAATGTACGCACCAGGTTTATAACAATTTTGCGAATTCTATATAAATCGGACCCATACTGTATATACCATTGCAAATTTATTGGTTCGTAAACATTGGCTTCCTTCGTTCTTCTTATCAAATCGTATATCAATATCAGCAAAGTCATTCCTGCTCATTGTTATTGAAACAAATGCAGGTCCCCAAATTTTATTCCACAAATATGAGACAATTAAATTCTTTGCCTGATATGCACTGCAGACATATAGCAGAGCAATGCATAACTCCTCCTTAATCCCCAATACCCTAAATGTTTCTTTTTTCGTACATTTTATTATATGATTCCTTATACGGTGATCAATGATAAGATAAAATATCGTCTTTACTTCTTCTTTCATTATATGCCGTTTAGCATATCCCTAAAAATATTATGAACTGATATCCTGCCAGGTTGGGACTTGCATCTATTTCTTTCCAAACTGTCCCACCGGGTCCAGTTTCGACACGTTGGTTATCTACATCAGTCTCACTCTCTACCATCAACAGTAGTTTTTCTTTTCTGCTCTGGATGTGAATGCTTGTTTATAATATTCAACTCTGTTTCGGTTGTAAATAGCTTTTCATGTGTTTACATGCTGTTTTCAGATGCACAAGTTTCTTGTTCATCGTACACTGAACAGACTTATTCTATGTCCATTATTTTTTAATAATTTTCTTTTTTGGAAAGTCTTGACATTTCTAAGATAAATATTTATCACAGAATAATACCATGTAAGGAATACAAAATTATTGTCAAATATATATGTCGGAGATGAGAAGACACCGGAGCCTCCCTTTGGAGTTTTGGGAAGATCCCCTAATGCTTTAGTCTAGATTCCACCATAGCCGTAATTAAATAATTGTTAGCGACCCACTCCGAATATATTTTTTCAAGATTTGTATAATGAGCTAGGGCTCGAGGCGACAACCAGTCGCCGAACGTGTCCGCGGTCACGGGATAAGCGTTTTGTCTAACAAAGGGATGGAGTAATTCTATAGCTCCCCTTAAAAGAAATAGTTGTAGCGACATTGGACAGTAAACATTCCAACGGTTTCTGTCCCATGGCTCGCCACGTGCGGACCCTACACTTCGGGTCGGATGATTTCCAGATGTCGATGCATCTCCACAGTACATGTCCAACTAGCCTGAGAACCCGCTATAAATCTTAGGATTTAGTTAACTAAAGCCCTTCAAACGGACAAACAGCCTTTGTCCTAACTACGGGAAGATACGGGAAATTTGCCTTCCTCAGGAACGACGCTTCCCGCTAACAACTTTTTCTCGAGGGTGGCCAGCATCCTTTTCTAACCACCAACATAGAAATTAGCCAATTAACGGCAACGTCCGTTTCCCTCACTTTCCGAACGCTTTTCTCGACGAATCCGATGATCTCGTGTCCTTAGACACACCCCATCATAGTTTTCCTCAGCAGCATCATTGCGACGGAAAGGACATTCTCTCTTACGATCTGATCAAGGAGTTACTTAGCACCCTGTCAATCGAGTTCATACTTTGCGCTGACAAAGAGTTCGACTTAGACTTCGGAACAAAGTACACTTGTTATCCCGTGAACCGCGGATTCGTTGTCGAACTTAAAGCCACTGTCGTTAGTGTCTAACCGCCGTGATCATTTACCAATTCTGTAACATTTGTACCAGCGTAATAAACTTTGTATTACCGTAAAACCACGATGGCAAGTACGAGTGACAATTCCTCACAAGCCCCTACCCCTAACTCTAACGCGAATCCGACATATATATGTATATATATACATGTATATATACATATATATATGTCGGATTCGCGTTAGAGTTAGGGGTAGGGGCTTGTGAGAAATTGTCATATATATATATATATATATATATAGTAAAGTATGAGGAATTGTCATATATATATATATAGTAAAATTTCCGTATGTAATTCTCCAAGTTTGTTTTTAATCGCCTGATTTGTTAATAGGTTTATTTTGTGGTACATATTTTATCAGTTTTTTATTTTTTGTATCTCTTAATTAATTAAAGTGTGTCTTCCTGTTCCATTTATTTTCCCTTACTAATATGTCGTATATAATCGTTCTTATTTCTTGATTTATTTGGTCCATTCGTGGCTCGTTCAGTTTATTAGTTGGTTTTATTTAGTGATCTTATATTTATTTTTTGTATTTTGTATATTCTATACTTGTTAGTTAATCTTCCTGTCGTTCTATTCATTTCCCTTGCTATTATGTCGTGTATAATTACTTTTATTCTTGATTTATTTGATCAGTTCGCGGCTCGTTCGGTTTAGTGATCGGTTAATTAATTATTTTGTTAGTCTATTAATCGGTCTTATTTAATAGTATTTTAAATTCGTATGCTTTTATATCTTGTTAGTCCTTATTAAAGTATTTTATTATCGTTATACCCTACGTTCGTTTCGTATGTTCGGATCGCGACTCGCGTTATTCGCATGTTTAATTTTCTGTTTTAGTTACGGCATAGTCGGAGCGCGGGACGCGACATCCCCCCGCCCCTTGGAGTTCAAATTTCCGGTGGAAATTTGACTGATCGTAACTCTGAGTTAGTATATAATAATGTATTATATTTTGTTACTTATTATTTATTATTCTTCTAAGTTCTTTAATTATAAAAGGTTATTAACCTTTTGTTACTATATTATAATGTATCATGTTGTATTAATTATTATTTATTACTTCTTTCTTTTATAATCTTTAATTTGTTTTATTATTATATTATTAAATATTTATTTCTTCATTATAAATATAATTTATTTGCAATGTATAAAAGTTACTACATGCACGTATTAGCCGATGGTGAATGTATGTCCCTAGTATGTAGTAACATTTATTAATATCGAATTAATTGTCTATCTATTAATTACTTTTAACTTTATTTTAATAGATGACGTGTAATTAGAATAGGATTAATATGTTTATAATAATGTATATAATTACTGCATGCTTTTCATTGCGCATGCGTGAAAGCTGCTTCACGCTCGCGACGGATTTCCAAAATGGCCGTTTGTATACATCTTCAGTAAAAGTATGGTGACGTGTTATGTAACTTTTATTTAATACCGAAATAATTGTTTATCCATTACGTATTTTCAACTCTATTTTAGTGAAGTGTCAACAATATTGTTTTATATTCGTTATAATGTGTATATATACTGTGTGTTATTTTAATGTAATATTGTGTGAATTATATCGTTATCGAATAATATATAATAGCACTATAATAGCTCAATGCAATACAATAACTTCTTATTTTAGTCATGTCTATCGTTAACCTATCTCTATATTCATTGACTGTTTCTATTTCTTTTTGTTAGTTTATTGTTACTTGGAGCTTGTTATTTTAGGATTAATTCATATATTATTAGTTGAAACTTGTTTATTGAGTTATTATCGTTTTATAGTTTTTCCAGTCGTCTTGTTTCAACGTTGCATCACCTACCTGGAACATTCGTACAGCGTGTATGGCATCATCCGGTTCTTCGTTATACTCTAAATACTTACTATGGGTGCTTTTATTTGTGAGTATAAAAGTGTTATTTGATTCATTTAATTTAATATGTGCGTAATGCATTGTGTGAGCAACCGCTATTGTGCATTACAAAATCTGTTTCTATATGTCAGATATGGTAATATAACAATATTATATAGGTTAATGCAGCATAATATCCTTTCACTCTGGTTATATTTATTATTAACTTTCAATTAACCTGTCTTATTTACTTCCTGACCTATTTCAATACCTGTCGGCTGTTTTATTTCTTCTTATTGATTGTGTATTACTTCATAATCGTGTAATATAAGTTGAAGCTAATCCATATCTTGTTCGCTATACTATTATTGTTTATAGTCACTTCATTTTTATTCTCCAAGTCTATGTGCTACGTCGCTCACGCAAGACATCTACACAGCACGCATTTGGCATCACCCGGTTCCTTGTAATGCCCTCGACACTCATTGCGAGTACTTTTATTTATTCTACATTTGTAAATATTAAAATGCTATTTAATTTATTTAAATCAATACGCATTATTGCATTAATGATCGCTGTTATATATTATAGAATTTATTTCGTATATCAAATACAATAACTTAACAATATTATATAAGTTAATATAATAATATTATTGACATTCGGTTAACCTGTCTTAATTATTTTATAACCTCTATCTACACTTATTAACTGATTTTATTTCTTCTTATTGAAGACCGCTGCGTCAATGTTGATTTATTTGTAATAATGTTACATATTTTCTTGATTTTTTAATTTCCTTGTGTCTTCTTAATCGTTCTAGTAGTATCATCTTCAGTTCTTCATACGTATTCACTCCAATTTTGGTGGTTGACTTCTCATAACTGCGTCGACTCTTGTGTAAACATCTTCGATGTAAGAAATGAATTATTGTTGTCATTCACTTAACCTATCTTAATTATTTCTTAACCTATTTCTACACTCATTAACTGATTTTACTTCTTCTTATGGAAGACTACTGCCTCAATGTTGAGTTATTTTGTTATAATGTCACTAATTTTCTTGATTTTTCAGTTTTCTTTTCCATTGGGCAACTGTAAGTCTATTGTTGAACATCAATCATTGACTGTTATCATGCTTCTTTTAGTTTAATTGTAATATTGTTGTAAAATTTTAATAGTATTATTTTTTTCATATATGTCAAGGCAATCAAGGTTGATTTATCCATTCGTTTCAGCTGTCAGTCGTATACTATGTTCTACGGAGTGGATCCATAAGTTGTCTCTGCGGAATTCCTGCATGCACATTTCCTTCTACGATGATTAATAGTGCACTAGGTACTTTTCACTTTCACTGCTTTTAATTATTTTATTGAATTAACACGTTTTATATTTAAACAATGGTTAGTGCACACATAGTAATTTTCCCTTTTTTTTCTTTTAGGTTTTCATCATTTGCACTGTTCGACAAGCAGCATTACATTACACACTACCGAACTGTATCGCCTTCTGAAATCGTTCGTCTATTGTCTTAACTTGTTTAGGTGCACTGTTCGCGGAATCCCTTTCATTTCAATCTTGACGTTTTGATTTTTTAAAATTTCTAATACTTTATGCGGTTCTGAATATTGATTGGAAAATTTTCCTTTGCTAGGTTCCTTCAATAGATATACTAGGTCTCCTATTTTGAAATTTAGCGGGTTGATTCGTCTGTCGTAGTATTCTTTTGATTTTAACTTGGATTTCACCAAATTTTCTCTTGCCATTTGCTGCACAGTGTTGATTTTATGGAACAGATCTCTGAGGTATTCTGCGTATGTTGGTTCCATGTCTTCTTCGATTATTATTTCACCAGTGGGTCCTCTGGCCAAGTGCCCAAAGACTAATTCGTGTGGGGAGAATTTCGTTCCTTCGTGTACAGAGGTATTATAAGAAAACATGGCTAATTCCACCCATTCGTCCCAGTTTCTGGAATTTTCAATATATAACTTGAGATATTCCGTTAACACGTGGTGTGATCTTTCGATAGAACCGTTGCTTTGTGGGTGATATGCTTTCGTGGTGTATCTTTTTATCCGAAATCTCTTTTCTACCTTTTTTATCAAGGAAGATGTAAAGTTCGCTCCCTGATCGGTCAAGATCGCTCTTGGCGAACCGAATTGACAAATAAATTGCTTTATAAAAACGTCTGCTATTTCGGCCGAAGAGATTCCGTTGGTCGAAATCCCGAGCGAGTACTTCGTTAATAAATCCTGAATCGTTAATATATATTCGTTTTCCCTTTGTGTCTTTGGTAATGGATCGCCGATATCCATACTGATTTTGTCGAAAGCTTTGCCCGGAGTATCAGTGAGTACCATTGGTTGCTTCGTCTTTATTCTAGTTAACTTCTTCAATTGACATTCTTTACATATTCTTACGTACTCCTGAATTTCTTTCTTCATGTTTTTCCAATAATAATGTTGTCGTATTCTTTGATAAGTTTTTGTTACTCCTTTGTGTCCTGCTACGGATGATTTGTGTTTTTCCCGAATTATGTTAGTTCGCGCTTCCACTGGTGGGGTGGTTACTTCCCTGGTACAAATGGTAATGTGTATTGTTTTTGCTAAGAATACTTTCTTCAGTTTCTTGATTATGTGTCGCCATAGTAGCTCCTCTAGATCTCCTTTATTGATGCTGAAGGAAGTCAATTGTTTTTCATTTAGCACGTCCAGCAAGGATTTTAACGAGTTCAACAAACTTTCCGCTGTTATTGGAACGTTTCGATCTTCTTTCATGGGTAAAGATATTATTTGTTTTCCTGAGTCTTGATATAATCTTGCTCTTTCAAACATCAAATCTTCATAATGCGGTAGTTTCCCTGCTTTTTTTATTTCTAAGGCTCCTCTGTCCACTGAATTTCCTTTTGTATCGATAAAAATCACTTTATGATTTATTTTCACTATCGAATATCACTTTATTTTCACTATCGAATCTCTTGTTTCTGAGATCTTCAATTCTGTAAGTACTGTGGGTTTAGTCCTTTCTTCCCGTTGTCGTGGCAACTTAGAGCGCGATGGGGAAAACTCCTCTTCTTTTGTCGCTTCTTCATTGCTTATTTCATGACCAGATGCTTTTTCACCAGTGTTTTCGTCGGTATCTTCCACAGCCTGATCAAAATATTTTATGGGTGTTTCTTGTGTAGAAAGGTATTCTCGAATGACAGTTCTTCTTTGATTTCGTGGATCATGGGATTGAGGGAGGCGAGGCTTAGCTTCAAATATGGGAGGGTCCTCGGTTGACGTGTCTAATTCAAATCTTTTTATGGGTGGATAACGAACCGGTGAATCTTCTTCTCGTTTCCTAATTGCTCTGCCTTCTTTATATCGAATGTCAAATTCAAAGTCTGACAACTTTATTTTCCACTTCCAGATTCTTGAAGTAGGATCTTTTATAGAATGCATCCACACCAAAGGTTTATGATCGGTTATAATAGTAAATCTTTTTCCATATAAATACGGTCGGAAGTGCATTGCGCTGTAAACGATTGCTAGACATTCTTTTTCTATCGTGGAGTAGTTTTGTTCTGCGAGATTTAGTAATCTCGAGGCGTATGCAATTGGTAAGTCTTTCCCGATCGGTCCTTGACTTAGTACGCCGCCCATGGCGTATCCGGATGCGTCTGTTGTGAGATTAAAAGGTTGAGGAAAGTCTGGATATCGCAGAATAGGTTCTGTGGTAAGCGCCGTTTTCAAAGCGTTGAACGCGTCTTCTTGACTTTCCGTCCACTTGAACGCAACGTCCTTTTTTAGTAATTGTGTCAATGGTTTCGCAACTTTGGAGAAATTAGGTATAAATCTTCGGTAATACCCAGCTAGTCCCAGAAATTGTTTAATATTCTTCGGTTGCCTTGGTCGTGGGAAATTTGAAACTGCCTCGATTTTCTTCGGATCTGGTTTAACTCCATTTTCACTGATCACGTGCCCCAAATATTTCACTTCATGTCGTAGGAATTCACATTTGTCTGGTTGCAATTGCAATTTAGCTTTTCGTAATCTGTCCATGAGTTGATTTAATTTAATTTCGTGTTCATGAAGGGATATGGAATACATCACTATATCGTCCAAGTAAACAAACAATTCTATTCCTTGCAATCCTGATAATATCGAATTCATCAACCGTTGGAACGTTGCTGGTGCATTTTTCAGTCCAAAAGGCATTCGTTTGAACTGAAAATGACCATAGGGCGTCGAGAATGCTGTTTTGTGGGCATTCTTCGGTGCCATACGGATCTGATGGAATCCAGACGCTAAGTCGAACGCGGAGAAATACTTTGCGCTTCCCAATTGGTCCAATATTTCGGTAATATTAGGCAGTGGATAAGCATCGCCTATCGTCCTATCGTTTAGCTTCCTATAATCGATAACCAATCTCCATCGTTTATTACCTTGGGAATCCGGCTTCTTCGGTACAATCCACAACGGAGAGTTGTACGCAGACGTAGATGATTCCACAACATCCGTTTCTAGTAATTCCTGAATTTGACGATTTATTTCTTCTCGATGTACGGGCGGGTACCGGTACTGTTTAACATTAATCGGTATCTCGTCTGTGGTAATACTTTCGTGCTGTAAGATATCTATCTGTTCCTTCGAGCGTCTCGCCTGGAAGATGAAATCTGTCTTGATTTTTCTGTATCAGTGCTTCGACATTCCTCCTTTCTTCTTCGTTTAAATATTCCAGTCGCAACAATTCTATTATTTTGTCGAACCTAGTTTCTTTAGATACTGAAATAACGTTGCATGTAGTGTAAGAGAGCGAAGTGGGAATTATAAATTCTTTAATTACCATTGCAGGTATGGTAAATTCGTAATCCCTTGATGTGGTGTTAATTATTCTTAGATGACCCCGTCCCTTATGGTTTTTCACGACCGCGTTTCCGAAATAGACTCCTTTAATCGGTTCGATTTTGGGGATGAATCCCTCGTTTGCCTCCGGATTTGCAATATTTATTGAACATAATACCGAACTTCGTTTCGGCACAATTGTCTTTTCTCTTGTATCGAACGGAATGTAGATATTTCCCCATTTAATGTGTTTTTGCTCGTAATCCAGACGAGCTTTACATCCTGCAAAGAATTCGGATCCTAAGATTCCGTTTTGATCGATCAGCAATGAGTCATCAACTACATGAAAAGTAACTAGATGGCCCGAAACCTGTATTATTGTCTGCCCTAGAGTGACCAGGCTCGTTGCCGTAATTCCTCGAACTTCAATTGATTCTTGCTCGTTGATGATCGCTGATTCGGGTAAGGCAGGTTTCTTGATAATATTGATTTCTGATCCGGAGACCAATAGTAAATTTGTGTTAGTTTTTAAATCTGGGGAGATTATTCTCGCGGTAGGAGTACTTGTAGTTTCGTCTATTTTTATTGAAATAATCCTGAGAGGTCGTCTTTCGAATCTAAGTCCGACTTTTGGTGATTCTTGTTTGCTTTTTCGTGGTGTTCTTTCTTCGTCGGCTGTTGTTTTTCCAGATTTCCTGATTGTTTTTGAGCACGATTGGACGATGGCTTTACTGGAGTGTTCGTCGGTTTTGGCGTCGGTTTTGCGGGGGCCGTTTGTTGCGTTCGGTTGGCTGCCGTCGGTGTCGGTGTTCTCGTTGTAATTTGTACCCTTGAGCGATTTATAGCGTTACTCCTTCGAGGTTCGCCCCTTTCCGTCGAAGGATCCGTCTGGTTTCCCGACTGCCCCGACGCGTAAGGTACAATTATCCCAGCGTCTACTCTCGCTTTAAATTTATAACAGTCTCTTACTAAATATCCGGGCTTTTTCCAATAGTTACATATTATAGGGTTTTGTTTTGGAACGTTCGGACGATTCTTCGTCGGCGGTACGGATCTTCGATCCTGGCGATTATTTCCGTTGTTGCCGCGGTTGTTGTTATAGTTGTTGTTGTTAGGGCGAGCACCGTTCCGGTTATAATTGTTTGGGAATACTGGTCGTTGAAATCGTGATCTATTACTTACTTCCTTCAATTCTTCTGTCGAAATTCTTCTCACTTGATCGCGACTAAGATTGAGCGAACTGATTGCTGATCTCGTTTTACCTTCAACCTTATGCATTAAAATAGCCCCATATCCTTCCGAACTGGCATCGGTATGTAACTCTATAGGGTAATTAGGGTCAAATATCATTAACACCGGGGCATCGGTTAGAATAGAAATACTTTTTGCTTTATCTTTTCATGCCTCTCCGTCCAATTTATGTTTTTGTTACCAGAAGTAAGTATATACAGGGGTGTCATTACTTGTGAAAATTTAGGGACGAATTTTGGGAAGTAAGAAGCTAAACCTATGAACTGTCTAAGTTGTGTGGCGGTCGTTGGTGCAGGTAAGGAACTCAGGGCTTGTACTTTATCTATACATCGCCTTATCAGGGCGAACTTCTCCGTTACGAATTACATATCCAAGATATAGTATCGATGTCTTTAGGAAAGAGTATTTAGAAAAATTGAAAGAAGATCCGGCGTTCACGAGGGTACTTAACAGAATGTGCAACCTTTCTAGAGCTTGGCTTGAAATTTCGCGACCAATCATGATATCATATTTTAAATAAGTATCGGCAAGGACATGAAAAACTATCCCCAGTGTGAAACAATTAATACGCACAACGGACGAAATTTGAGATGTACATTTAATACACATATTTCGTATTCCTCGCACTACTGCTATATCAGATGTTCCTTGCCAAAAATTTCTAGGATACGGATTCTTTAACTAGTGAACACTCGGCTCCAGAATCGAAGTAAAATGGAAACGACTCACCCAGGTGACCGGATCAACCATTTGGCGCTTCCACTACGCAGAAGTCGACTCGACGCTACTTATTGAAATTGTAGTTTCCCTTCGGTGCTGCCTTGTACAGGATTTTCCTCCATGATCAGATCGTCAGCTGTGTACTATGCAGCGGGGTCGAAGTCCGCGGTTTCAGAGTTAAAATGCGGTAGCGATAAACTTTTAGATTCCGCACTCGAATTTTTGCATTCGCGACTGAACTAACTCGCGTAACGACGTCATATGTACTTGTATCGTTATAACTGGCACTGACCCACTTCTGATGTCGGCTTCGCGTTAGGATTAAGGGTAGCGGCGTGTAACGAGTCTTTACTTAAGTTAGCCATCAATGTGGCGATAGGGATAATGTCCGTTGATACAAGTAAGGATATTACGGCATTGATAAGTAACCCCTGTGATTAGACACTAACGACAATGGTCTTAGGTTCGATAACGAATCCACGATCAACGGGATAACAAGTGTACTTTATTAAGAAGTCTAAGTCGAACTCTCTGCCAAAGCGTGAAGTATGACCTCGATTGCCAAGATGCTAAGTAACTCGTTGATCAGATAGTGCAAGAGAGAATGTTCTTTCCGTCGCAATGATGCTGCTGAGGAAAACTATGATGGAGTGGAGGACACGAGATCATTGGATTCGTCAAGGAAAGCCTTCGTTCGGAAAGTGAGGGAAACGGACATTGCCGTTAATTGGCTAATTTGTATGTTGGTGGTTAGAAAAGGATGCTGGCCACCCTCGAGAAAAAGTTGTTGGCGGTTAGCGTCGTTCCTGAGGAAGGCAAATTTCCCGTATCTTCCCGTAGT
Source organism: Bombus soroeensis (assembly GCA_014737365.1). NCBI lineage: Eukaryota > Metazoa > Arthropoda > Insecta > Hymenoptera > Apidae > Bombus > Bombus soroeensis. The sequence goes on along the minus strand of JACXIL010000130.1, from coordinate 24,432 downwards.
TAGGACGAAGGCAGTTTGTCCGTTTGAAGGGCTTTAGTTAACTAAATTCTAAGATTTATAGCGGGTTCTCAGGCTAGCTGGACATGTACTGTGGAAATTATCCGACCCGAAGTGTAGGGTCCGCGCGTGGCGAGCTACGGTACAGAAACCGTTGGAATGTATACTGTCGAGTGCCGCCACAACTATTTCTTTTAAGGGGAGCTATACGATTACTCCATCCCTTTGTTAGACAAAACGCTTATCCCGTGAACCGCGGATTCGTTGTCGAACTTAACGCCACTGTCGTTAGTGTCTAACCACCGCGATCATTTATCAATTCTGTAACATTTATACCAGCATAATAAACTTTGTATTACCGTAAAACCACGATGGCAAGTGCGAGTGACAATTCCTCACAAGCCCCTACCCTTAAACCTAACGCCAATCCGACATCAGAAATGGGATCAGTACCAGTTATAACGATGCAGGAACATAACGAGTTAATTCAGTCGCAAGAACAAAAATCAAGTGCCGGACCAGGAAATTTTAGTGTTACCACGTTTCAACCCCGACATTGCGGGCGCCGATCCAGCCGCGTGGTGCAATACCGTTAACCTGATGTTGCGCGGAAACCCTCTACAAGGCAATGAGTTGTTTTGCGCCTTGAATACCGCTCTAGAGGGCGCGGCAGCGTATTGGCTTTCGCAGGTGCTGAACGACGAAAACATTACCTGGCCGACAATTAGAGAATTCTCCATTACACAGTTTGGTTGTCAAGAGACAGCAACCTCGGCGCTAATGAAGATATACAGGGAACAACGGCTGAAGAACGAATCCATGGGAGCTTACAGTAATCGCCTTCGTTGCATCCTGAAGTCTAGGTGGCAAAATCTACCTAATGCCGAAATCATCAACGCCACCATCCTCCATCGAATGAGCTCGCTGGATGAGCGCTTTAAACGGCTAGCACTCAAGAACGACATCGAGACGGAGGACCAATTTCGAGCCGAAATGGAAGCTTTTTTCTACTAGGAGAAGCCGATGCCTTCATCAGACAATTCGGCAGCGGGTTCTGGAATTAAAAGAAGCAGGCCATGCGACCCCCAGGTGAATTGCTACATACATCATCGGAGTGCCGCAAGAGAATCAAATTGGAGCAGAAGCAGAATATGCGAAACCCAGGTAAAAGTGGATCAGCCGCATCGCCGAAGGTGTCCTGCTTCAAATGCCATGAGGAAGGACATATCGCATCTAAATGCCCGTTGTTGCGGAAGGGAAACCGTAACCCCGACAATGAGCATCGAGTTGACTCCTTTGTAGTGGGAGCTCCAACTGGCAAGTTAAGCCATCTGGGCGAGTCGTTTCCATTTTGCTTTGATTCGGGAGCCGAATGTTCATTAATTAAAGAATTAATGCGGCCTCGAAATTTTCTGGTAAAAGAGCGACGGATATAATAGTAATGCGAGGGATAGGAAATACCTGTGTTAAAAGTACATGCCAGATTTTTTCCACTGTACGTATTAATGGTGTTACATTGGAGATAAACTTTCATGTCCTCTCTGATAGTTATTTAAAATATGATATCATGATTGGTCTTGAAATTCTAAGCCAAGATTTTGACGTAACCATTACACAAAATGACCTCGTTATTTGCAAGATTAAGATAATTAAAGCCTGTAGTAAAACCGCGGAGTGCGAGGTCAATATCAACGAAGTTGACACCGATGTAATTGGTAACGATAAGAGCCGATTGATTTCTACCCTCAAAGAATTCAAAGATTCGTTCATTACGGATTTCCCACGTACTCGCGTAAGTACGGGCCAGTTAGAATTACGGCTGATTGACCCTAACGTCACAGTTCAAACAAGACCTTATAGACTTAGCGAGGAAGAGCGGAAAATAGTACGCGAGAGAATAGACGAATTAATCAAAGCCAAAATTGTAAGACCTAACAATTCGCCGTTCGCTAGCCCTATGTTACTCGTGAAGAAGAAAGACGGTTCGGACAAATTATATGTAGATTTCCGAGAGCTAAATAAAAATATGGTCGCGGATCGGAATCCCTTACTCCTTATCGCGGATCAAATTGCGAGACTGCAAAAGGCGAGATACTTCATTAGCCTGGACATGGCCAGCGGGTTTCACCAAATTCCCATTCATACTAACTTTACGGAGTATACAGCATTCGTTACCCCCGACGGACAATACGAATACATAACGATGCCGTTTGGATTGAAAAATGCACCGTCCGTTTTTCAGAGGGCCATTCTCAAGGCCTTGGGTGACCTCGCCTATTCGCAAGTTGTTGTTTATCTGGATGACGTTCTAATTATCGCCGACACGATAGACCAAGCTCTAGAAAGGTTGCACATTCTGTTAAATACCCTCGTGAACGCCGGATCTTCTTTCAATTTTTTCTAAATACTCTTTCCTAAAGACATCGATACTATATCTTGGATATGTAATTTGTAACGGAGAAGTTCGCCGTGATAAGGCGATGTATAGATAAAGTACAAGCCATGGGTTCCTTACCTGCACCAACGACCGCCACACAACTTAGACAGTTCATGGGTTTAGCTTCTTACTAACGAAAATTCGTCCCTAAATTTTCACAAGTATATACTTACTTCTGGTAACAAAAACATAAATTGGACGGAGAGGCACGAAAAGACAAAAGCAAAAAGTAATTTCTATTCTAACCGATGCCCCGGTGTTAATGATATTTGACCCTAATTACCCTATAGAGTTACATACCGATGCCAGTTCGGAAGGATATGGAGCTATTTTAATGCATAAGATCGAAGGTAAAAACAAGGTAGTGGAATGCTACAGTAGGAGAACTAGCCCCGCGGAATCCAGGTATCATTCGTATGAACTAGAGACGTTGGCAGTCGTAAACGCTGTCAAACATTTCCGCCACTATTTACACGGACGAGAATTCCTCGTTGTGACCTACTGTATTTCCTTGAAGGCTTCTAGCAATAAAATAAATTTGAATGACAGGGTTTACAGGTAGTGGGCCTTTTTTTTCTTTTTTACGTGGGGAAATCCTCATGGACACCCCGGCGCCCTCTCGGTGGCGACGGGATAGTGTCGGACTCATACCGACTAAAACCCCACGGTGGTCTTCCTGACGTTGGTAGGAGCTTCCCGGGGTCTCTCTCGAATTCTTGCCGGGGCACTCCTTTGTCTTTTCTCCCTGTTGTTAAGGGAGACATCCTTTACTTGTGCCGCTAGGGGGGCCACACCCCCTAACACCACGTTCCCTGGACCGTCCGAGGGGGGGCCCAGACCCTCCTCGGCGTGATGGCTCCTTTAACGCACCTAGGGCGGTGGTTCCGCAGCCCTACGGCGTGCCGTGTCCCTTCGGTGCGGCGCTCTAGCTGGATCACGTCTTCCCTCCCTGTTTCTCTCCGCTCGCTCCTTCGCGAGCATGACTTGCTCGCAGTAGGAGCGGACGGCGATGAACTCCTAGTGCCCCTCAGCATGGCCTCGACGACGGCCTCGGGGGCCAATTTCTCACCAATGGCGAGCCGCCAGATGCGGCGCGGTACTTCCCACGCTGGACAAAACTCCAACGTGTGCTGCGCCGTGTCTTCCTCCTCCTCGCAGTGGTGATAGGTGGAAGTCACCTGCCACCGAATCCTTAGCAGGTACTCGCCAAACACTCCGTGACCAGTGAGCACCTGCGTCATCCTGAAGGTCAGCGGGACTCCGCCTCTATCCCTCCAAGCCTTCCAGTTGGGAAGGACTGCTCGGACGGCCCGGTGTGGCCGCACAGCATTCTCCTCGAGCAGCTGAGAGCGCCACCGCTCCCAGATCTCCAGCTTCGCCTGCTCCCGGACGTCTTGAGCTGACTGGCCGCCTGACGGCGTACCCCCGTCCGAGGCCCGACGCCTCAGATGCTGGTACACCCGTCGGAGCGCAAGGGCCTGCAACTCGAACGGAGGGGACGCCGCCAGCACAGACGCCGACACGTAGGACGCGGTCATATATCCTCTCACTATGCGGATGGCGATTGTCCTGTGCAGCCTCCTCAGCAAGAGTAGGATGCGACGGCTCGCCATCAGGTCTTCGGCCAATACGGGAGCCCCGTAAAGAACTCGAGACCGGATCACTCCCTTGTAGCTGCCTCCCGCCGATGTTCGGTACTTAACCGCATAAGGCGTTGGCTGCGGTTGTCACCCTTGGGACCAGGAGCTTGAAATGCGGCCCGAACGTCTATCGGCTGTCGATGGTGAGACCCAGGTATCCCATTTGGCATCCCACTGGGACCTGTTCTCCGTTGGCGCTCACGCACAGTCCAGGAGGAGGGGCTCCTCTCCGGCGACGATCGAAGAACCACAAGGCCTCGGACTTGGTCGGCGACACGCTCAAGCCGAGCCTCTGGATGGCGCGTACCGCGCATGCCACGGCGACCTCGGTGAAGCTCAGAGCGTCGTTCCACCAACGTCCCTCGGCCATCGCCAAGATATCATCGGCGTAGCACACCATACCTCCTCTCGGGGGCATGGGACATCGAAGGACCGAGTCGTAGGCCACGATCCACAGGATGGGTACCAACACTGCACCCTGTGGGACACCACGTTCGACCGGCCTCCTCTCTTCACCATTCTTGCGGATATACACAACCCACTTGTCTCTCAGATATGCCCGAACGACTCGAACGAGATACGACGCCACCTAAAAGTGTTCCAGGGCCTCCACTATCCTGTCCCAGGGAATGGCGTTGAAGGCGTTCGTGACGTCAAAGGAGACGGCCATCGCCACTCTTTCTCGGGAAACCAGGGCCTCCGCCATGGACCTCACTCGCTTCACTGCGTCCACCGTCGAGCGGCCCCGGCGAAAGCCATACTGGCTATCGTGCCATCCGGGCACTCGCTCCGAGATATGGGCCTCCAGACGGGCGGCAATTATCCTCTCGAACAGCTTGCCCACCTCGTCCAGAAGGCACACCGGCCTATACGCGGAAGGCGAGTCCAACGGACTACACTCTTTCCGTAATAGAACTAATCTCGTCGTCCGCCATATCCGGGGGTAGACACTTTCCCTCAGGCACCCGGTGAACAGGTGTCGTAGACGGGGAGCCAAGGTGTTGATTGACTCCACCTGGCCTGGTATTCCATCCGGACTAGGTGCCACGTCGCGGGATGTTATCCTCTTTGCCGCTTCGCAGAGCTCCCCCTGGCTGACTTGTAGCTCTTCCCTCAACTCCATCGTCTCACTGGGGGAGGTGGCCGGCCGTGGCTGTCGCGCATCGCTGTCTTGCCGTGGGAACAATGTCCCGATGACCTTGGCAAGCAACGCCGGATCCATGTTTGCGGACAGCGAGGGGGGGCCGAAGGTCGCAACGTCTTCTTTACTATTCGGTAAGACCGCCCCCACGGATCGGATTCGTCCGATTCGATCATCTCCATCCAGGACCGCGCTTTCGCGATCTTGATTTCCTGCTACAGAGCGCGTTTTATCTCTCTGCATGCTTCGTATAAGCGGGAAATCTCTTCTTCGTCGCGTATCCGCCTACGATGTGCCGTTTGGAATCTTCTGCGAGCCCGAACGCAGCTCGCTCGGGTTTCCGCGATCTCGGGTGTCCACCAGTATACACATTGGTTGTGTCGACCACCGGGAGCGCGGCATCGAGGCGTCACACGTCTCATGTCTTTTCGGAGGCTTGCCGCCTCCACGTCGACGCTTCCCAGCGTCGTTTGTGCGCCCCAGCTTCAGGCAGCGACCGAGACTTCCGCCTGGAGCATATCTTTGTCCCTCTCTTTGAGTCGCCACCTTGGTGGTGGGCGGGAACGGTTCGATCCTAGGGTACTGCAAGCCCGCATTGCAGGTGTGATCTCAGGAGCCTCCTCCATCAGTATGTAGAGGTGGTCGGACAGAGTCTCGACCTCCTCGGCCACTCTCCAGTTACTGATTCTTCGGTACGTTCGGAGATAGCCCACGTGACGTCGACCACGGAGGATACTCTCCACGCAACGCAAGTGCTCGCCGAGCCCCTATTTACCAGTAGGAGCCCGCCACCCACCGCCCAATCGGACAGCATCCTTCCACGAGTGTCCGTTCTGGCGTTTCCCCATTGCGAGGAGTGGGCGTTGAAATCTCCAGGGATCAGTACTTTCCTGGCGGGGAAGATATCTTCTGACGCATTCGCCAACCCCGTCCAGGAAATCCCCGAACACGGCTATGCCGCTGTTAGGAGAAACATAAACGCTCACCACCACCATTCCAGCCCACTCGACCGCGACATAGCCACTGCCACGGTCAAGCAGGATGCCGGAGGCACTCAGCCCCGACGTCCACGTTATGGCGGCTAATCCATCTAGGTCACCGATCCAGTTGGGGGCGTCGGGGACACGATACGGCTCAGCCACCACCGCAAGGGCGACCCGGTTCTCCCGGATGGTCTGGACGAGCAGGTCTTGAGCCCGTCTTGATCTTCCAAGGTTACATTGGAGGAGGCGCATGAAGATTATTGCACCAATTCCATGGCCTCCTCCCGACCATCTACTGCTTTAGCAGTGCTCCCTTGGTTCCTTTCCGCAGCCTCCTCTTGTCTGTCGGGGGAGCGCATTCCGCCCCGCCTATCCTCTGGTCGGCGGATGCCCCGAGCGACTCGCACAGGGGGCACTTGGATGCAGAGGCAGGACAGCCTCTGGCACGATGTCCGCTTCCGCCGCAGCTGTAGCACAGGTGCCCTCGATTCACCGTGGACAAGCAAGTTGCCCGTACGTGTCCTAGCTCGAGGCACTTGTAGCACTGCAAGGGCCTCTTCGGGATGGCTATGTCACTCGCGGTGGACTAGCCCAGGGCAACTTTCCCTGCCTGGGCTAGTTTCCGTGCTCCAGCCACCGGGCACTTCACCCAGACTGACCCGAGACCGCCTCTGGAGGCACCAATCTCTCCGAGTTGTACCTCCGCGGCGCCACATCCCGCCGCCAAGGCCAGTGCTTGCTGCAACTCCTTCTTGACCGAGATGTGTATCCCGGTAAGTCGAAGCTCCGCCATCCTCGCCGGAGCCGCAACTTGGACCGTGGTAGGGTCTAGCACCTTCGCTTGATGCGTCGCAAGCATTGACGCCTTCTCCCTGTCCTTGTCTCCAGGGACCTTTATCAGTAATCAGTATGGCGCCCGTCATGGCCCTTTTCATGAACACGGACTCAACGCCGATCTCGGCAAGAGGGATGTTCTGCCTGGCCGCCGTTATTATCTCGGTATAGGACATCTTCGATCACTCGCTCAACGTTAGGGTCACCGCGGATGTTCGCGGTGTGCGAGGGGGGGCGGCCATCTGTGATGTCGGTGTCGGCCCCTTGTTTGGTTTGGCGGAGCTCGGTCTCGGTGTGCCTGTCGCCCTTGTTTGGGGTGGCTGGCCTCCCACCGGTGGAGCCGTATTCACCCCTTTCTTCGTCGCTTCTTTACCGGCTGTCTCCCTCTTCCTTTTCTTCTTCCTGGTGTTTACCACCCTCCATTCACCACCCTCCTGCTCCCTCGGGGGCGGTGGTGTTTGGGTGGTGTGTCGAGCGGCAGAGTACTCTGTCGTTCGTCGCGATTCAGAGGTGCGTTGTCGGCCGCCAAATCGCTCTTCAATGGCCCTCATTATGGAGGGTTCGTTCGCTTCGATTCTCCTCTCATGGGCAGCAAAACGCGCACTCTCGCTCTTATCCTCCAGTATGGTACGGCAGACGAGCCGCTGCACCGTGGGCACTCGTGGGCACAAGCAGCCCTTCTCGACAGTTCTTTGCGAATGGCTGCATTTTCCTCCTCCAATACGGATAGCCGTGCTTCCATGAGTCTTGTAGTTCCAGTGTTGCTGTGCACTGGTCCCGCCCTCCTCAGCGATTCGGTCATCCATGCGGATATATAACTTACCGCGGCCTTTAGGGATTTGTTGTACGTCCTCTTAAGGTTGGTAGATGTCATCGCAACTTTCATAACCTCGGAGAGGTGTCTCGTTACCTCGGCGCTGACGTCCGCGACCGAGCTCGTCCTTATTTGCAGTATCATTTCCTCGGAAACTTCCGGTGTTGTGTACGTGATCTGCCTATTCTTTCCCCTCGACGCCGTCGAAGCCACTGATGTGCTCGGCGCGAACGAAGCAACGGACTCTTCGCCGTCGGATCTCGCTCGTGCCCGCAATCCTCCTGTCATCTATGGCATGGTGTCAGTTACCAAGGCCTGAACGAGAAACACACTCTCCGATCTGTTCGCGTTTCTCTGCGAACCCCTCGTCTCCATCCTGCTGTTTACCACCTCGCCAGACGCAGAAACACGTCCGGGGGCCTGGCGGTCTACCCCCGAGCGGCCGTGGTAGTGAGATGACGACGCAGTGGGGCCCACTTGACTACCCACAACTGCGCCGGTACTGGGCTCTCCCTCCCCTGCACCGTAAACGTGCTTCTTTTCTTACTCTAAATCCATCGTGTGTATGAATAACTAGTAGTCGCCTAGTCGTCGACAGTAGTTCCAGTCCTGGTGCCACTCACTCTTTCGCACCACATAACGGCCGAGCCGATGCATGGTGACAGGGAGCCCCACGAGAAGGTGAGGTGAGTGGTCTTGGCAGTTATGGGCCCACCAATTTCTCCGAAATTCTCCGCACCGGATCGGCAAACTGGTGGTTCCCGAGGACATGGTCCTACGCTCTGGGAACCCATACCCGCCTCGTGCTCCCCACAGCTGGTGGGTCTACTTACAATCTTTTACCTTCGACATTATGTATCGACACGGTAAACGGATGGCTCACGTAGATTTCTTTTCGCGAAACCCCATAGTCATTGACCGTAGTATAGTTAATAAAGTCAAAGAGAAAGAAATTAATCTGACCGAAATTTCAGGAGATTGGCTATTTGCGGAGCAACGTCGCGATCCTCAAATTGCGGAAGTAGCTAATAAATTACAAAACGATGAACGGGCGATATCGCGAACACATACGAATTACGATCCGGTACCCTTTATCGGAAAATACAAATAAACGGCAGATCTCTCTGCTTGCCCATTGTCCCAAGAGGTTTTACGTTGTCCGTTATTAATCATATGCACCAGTCAATTATGCACTTAGGTTGGGACAGGACGCTCGAGAAACTGTACGAATATTACTGGTTCGAAGGAATGGCGAAATATGTTCGTAAATTCGTAGAGAACTGTCATCCTTGTCGAGTTTCGAATACAAGTTCTGGCAAAATGCAAGCTGAATTACATCCTATACCTAAGACCAGCATACCTTGGCATACGGTTCACATGGACATAACGGGCAAGTTAAGCGGTAAAAGTGACTCGAAGGAATACATCATTGTGTTAGTCGACGCTTTTACTAAATTCGTATACCTACACCACACTCGTAAGATAGATTCCCTTAATACCATTAAAGCGGATCAAGGAAGGTGTTTTACGGGTAGAGAATTCCAAGAGTTCTGTCAAGGAAAAAATATCAGATTCCACTTAATAGCAACCGGTGCTAGTAGGGCCAATGGACAGGTAGAGCGTGTTATGGGTACGCTGAAAACTCTGTTTACAACCACAGAATCGACAGGACGGCCATGGCAGGACGCGATCGGCGAAATACAGCCGACTTTGAATTGCACCACCAACCGTGTGACTGAATCGAGTCCGCTGGAATTACTAATCGGTAAAACAGCAAGACCCTACGGTTTGTTGCTACCTGACAATATCGAAGAAAAAGAGGTGGATATCTCCGGTGTAAGACGACAGGCAATAGCAAATATAGAAAGTAGCGCTAAAGACGATAAAGACAGATTTGACAAAACCAAAGCTAAAGTGGTTAGATCGGTGCTTTTGTATTATGCAAAAACGAGGAAAGGAAGCAAACTAGATCCGAAGTTTAAGGTTCCATTTGTAATAGTAGAGGTTTTGGAAGGAGATAGATATATCTTAAAAACATTAGACGGAAGGAGATCATACAAATACAGTCATGATCGGTTAAGAAATATGCCAGACAGTTGTATTCCCGCTGAATTGGATGTCTGTAGTGATGGTAAGGACTCTGACCATGACGATATGAGTACCCCGATCTCAGAGGATGCATGTGACCGTGTAGCACTTAACGGAGTAAGTTTCGTAAAGCTCGTAAAGGCCGTGTGCGCCTAGGGCGACAATGTAATAAAGCTCGTAAAGGCCGTGTGCGCCTAGAGCGACAATGTAGCAAAGCTCGTAATGGCCGTGTGCGCCTAGGGCGATAATGTAACTCTGTGTGTGGTCATGTGATTCAGGAAAAATGAGATTCATTTGGGTACGAAATCGAAAATAGTGCAGTGTGCCATCACGATCTGACTGATGATTCACAGAATGCAACTAGCACTTTGAATATTAACGTTACTGACATTGTCTCCTTTTATTTTGTTATTAAACATCCGTCCAAGACTTTTGTTGTGAATTGGATCCTTGGCTTATTTGGACATTTAATTAAATTGTAAATAACGAGAGTTCTATCGAGCCTAATGTTTGGAGAACCCAATATTTTAGGTTCACCCGAGAACGTGTGATAGTCAGGATGGCCGTGTCGGAGATGAGAAGACACCGGAGCCTTCCTTTGGAGTTTTGGGAAGATCCCCTAATACTTTAGTCTAGATTCCACCATAACTGTAATTAAATAATTGTCAGCGATCCAATCCGAACATATTCTTTCAAGATTTATGTAATGAGCTTGGGCTCGAGACGACAACCAGTCGCCTAACGTGTCTGCGTTCACGGGATAAGCGTTTTGTCTAACAAAGGGATGAAGTAATTGTATAGCTCCCCTTAAAAGAAATAGTTGTAGCGACATTGGACAGTAAACATTACAACGGTCTCTGTCCCATGGCTCGCTACGTGCGGACTCTACACTTCGGGTCGGATGATTTCCAGATGTCGATGCATCTCCACAGTACATGTCCAGCTAGCCTGAGGACCCGCTATAAATCTTAGGATTTAGCTAACTAAAGTCCTTCAAACGGACAAACAGCCTTCGTCCTAACTACGAGAAGATACGGGAAATTTGGCTTTCTCAGGAACGATGCTTCCCGCTAACAACTTTTTCTCGAGGGTGGCCAGCATCCTTTTCTAACCACCAACATAGAAATTAGCCAATTAACGGCAACGTCCGTTTCCCTCACTTTCCGAACGAGGGCTTCTCTCGACGAATCCGACGATCTTGTGTCCTTCGACACACATCATCATAGTCTTCCTCAGCAGCATCATTGCGACGGAAAGGACAACATTCTCTTTTGCACTATCTGATCAACGAATTACTTAGCATCATGGCAATCGAGTTCATACTTCACGCTTTGGCAGAGAGTTCGACTTAGACTTCGGAATAAAGTACACTTGTTATCCCGTTGATCACGGATTCGTTATCGAACCAAAGACCATTGCCGTTAGTGTCTAATCACCGTGGTTACTTACCAATGTCATAATATCCATACTTGTATCAATGGACATTGTCCCTATCACCACATTGATGGCTAACTCAAGCGAAGACTCGTTACACGCCCCTACCCTTAATCCTAACGCGAATCCGACATATATATATAGTAAAATTTCCGTATTTAATTCTCCAAGTTTGTTTTTAACCACCTGATTTGTTAATAGGTTTATTTAGTGGAACATATTTTATCAGTTTTTTATTTCTTGTATCTCTTAATTAATTACAGTGTGTCTTCCTGTTGTTCCATTTATTTTCCCTTACTAATATGTCGTATATAATCGCTCCTATTTCTTGATTTATTTGGTCCGTTCGCGGCTAGTTCGGTTTATTAGTTGGTTTTATTTAATAATTTTATTTTTTTTTTTTGTATTTTGTATATTCTATACTAGTTAGTTAATCTTCCTGTCGTTCTATTTATTTCCCTTGCTACTATGTAGTGTATAATTATTCTTATTCTTGATTTGTAGGATCACTTCGCGGCTCGTTCGGTTTATTGATCGGTTAATTAATTATTTTGTTAGTCTATTAATTGATCTTATTTAATAGAATTTTATATTAGTATGCTTTTATATTTTGTTAGTCCGTATTAAAGTGATTTATTATCGTTATACCGTACGTCCGTTTCGTACGTTCGGATCGCGACTCGCGTCATTCCCATGATGTAGTTTTCTGCTTTAGTTACGGCACGAGCGGAGCCCGGGACGTGACAACTTCACACTATATAACATAGTAATATATAACGTTATACTACATTTCGCAATACCATATAACGTTATTCTATATAACGTTATACTACATAACGGATGACTATATAACGTTATACTACATAAAGCAATACTATATAACGATATTCTTTCTTACGTAACACTACACGACGCGACACTATAAGATGTATTAATATATAACGTTATACTCTATTACGTTATACTTTATTACGTTATACTATATAATCCTATACTGTACACGGCAATACTATGTGACTTTATACTATATAACGTAATAATATATAACGTTATACTACATTTCGTAATACCATATAACGTTAATCCATATAACGTAATAATATATAACGTAATACTAAATAACGTAATACCATATAACGTTATACAATGTAACGTTAGACTGTATATGGCAATATTATATGGCTTTATACTATATAACGAAATAATATATACCGTTATTCTATATTACGTAATACTCCATAACACTATACTATATAAAGTAATACTATATAATCTTATGCTATATAACGCCATATTATACAACGTTATACTATATTTCGTAATACTATATATCGTTATACTATATTTCGTAATACTATATATCGTTATTCTATATGACGCCATACTATATACCGTAACATTAAATAGCGTTATTGTATGTATGGTAAAAATATATTACGTTATACTATATATAACGTTATTCTATATAACGTAATACTATATAACGTAATACAATATAACGCAATACTATATAACGTTAAACCGTATATGGTAATACCATATAAGGTTGTACTATATAATGTAATACTACATAACTTTATACTGTATATGGTATTATATATCGTTATACTATATAACGTTATATTATGAATAGTAATACTATATAACGTTATACTATATAACGCAGTACTACATAACGTTATACTATATAACGTTATATTATGAATAGTGTGTTTTGACCATTTGCAGAGAGACGCGACGCGTTCAAGAGATATCACGTCAACGAGAGTCGTAAATTCCCGTTAAGATTATATAATCGACACCACGAACTGATCGATCCCCTATTTCTTTTACGATAATAGAGGTGGTTTAAATGATAGTAGGCTGGATTAACACGTATAAATATGGTTTATTCAAACAACTTAGTTACTAAAAATATATAATCTGAGAAAGTATAAGTGTTGACAACGTCGAGAAAGCGACGTAAGAGTGGATGACGACTGTTCGAATAATGGTGTTAGACTGACTTTCCGCGAAGATGATGTTGTGGAGGAAAGCTTGCGATGGGTGGGTCTAAGGAAACGAAAAGAGCTGATTTGTTAAGAGCAAGTTTTCGTTGGTAGAGTGAGGGAATAGATTTCGATGTTAATTGGTTATTGCCAGTTGGTGGGTGAGGAAGAGTGCTAACTGCTCTCGAAGGAAATTTGCTGGTGGGAAGCATCGTTCGTGAAATAAAAAACCAACTTTCCGGTGTCAGCAGGTATTAGACAGAAATGTAAATACAGTTGGAAATCGAAGATGATTGTTTTTGGTCTGAAGGACCTTAGGTGTGAATAAGGGGGAGCACGAGGCGGGTATGGTTTCCCAGGGTGTAGGACCATGCCCTGGGAAACCCCGATGTATCTGATATCCTCCTACAGCCGGGTGGTGGCTGGTCGATGCCTTAGGCACCCTCCAGATTGCCGATCCGGTGCGGAGAATTTCGGAGAAGTTGGTGGGCCCATACCTGCTAAGACCACTCACCTCGCCTTCTCGTGGGGCTCCCTGTCACCATGCACCGGTTCGGCCGGTGTGTGGTGCGAAAGAGTGAGTGGCACCAGGACAGGAACTATCGTTGACGACAAGGCGAACCAAAAGAAAATAATCATGAGCCTGGACAATATGAAAAGCAACGTTTACGGTGCAGGGGAGGGATACCCCAGTACCGGCGCAGCCGCGGGTTGTAAAGCGGGCCCCGCTGCGTCGTCATTGAGCAACCGTGGCCGTCCGGGGGTGCATCACCAGGCTCCCGGAAGCGTTCATGCGTCTGGTGAAGAAGTCACGCGAACCGGGGGGTCTCGGGGGGGTTCGAGGCAACAGAAAGCTAAGACCATCGGCCCGGGATCTTCGTGGGGTAGCGCGCGGCCGCGGCGCGGCGGCGGCGGGGGGATGAGATCCGACGACGAAATGTCGTCGTGCTCTTCCTCGTCGGCTGTCGCGGGCGCGCTCGGCAAGCGGTCGTACCGCAGGATTGCCGGGTCCACGGAAAGTATCGCCTCCGCCGCCAAAGGTCGAGGCGGAGGCGCGGGACGCCGCGCGCAACGGGGGGACGCGAGCGCGGGGGAATCGGACTCCGCGCTGCTGCCTGCTCCCGATAAAAGAAAGAAGGGGGGCGCGGGGTGCGGGGCGGACATAGACACCGACACCGGCACCAGGGCCGCCGCAGCGACCGCCGCGACCTCCGCCGCCGCTCTCGAACCGTTGGAGTCGGTGGCGGAGCTGTCGCGGGCGAGGGTTGGCTACACGACCGCCGATTTCGCGACCGAGATAATACGGGAGATGGAGGAGGTGGAGAGGATCGCCTCCGTCTCGAAGAACCTCAAAGGGACGTGCGCGAGGCGTCTGCGGCTGGCCTCGTTGAGGGCGAGGGTGTCCAGCGCCGAGCTTCAGCAGCGCACGGTCACCACGTCCGCCGTCGCCTCGACGATGGCCGATCTCTGCCGCCTCCGCATCCGCGGTGGTGCCGCCGGCGGCGACGACGCAGGGGAAGGCGCGGTTAAGATGGAGATACGAGAATATAGAGATCGAGACGTCGGTCCCTCCACCGAGAAGGACCAAGAGAGCATGGACGGCGCCTACCTGCGGAGGAGTTGCGCTTCATGGAGAACCAGATCAGCCGTCTCCAAGAGACGGTGGAGCGGCTGACCAAGGAGTGTTGAGAGAGGGCAGCAAGAGGGGGAACGTCCGACGGTGGGACACAAGCGGTGGGGAACTCCACCACAAGGGGGAAGAAAGCAGATGCTCCCGGGGCCCCAACGAGAGCGATTATGGCTCCCCCTCCCCCACCGCCCCCGCTCTCCCGGCCAGCGTCTAGCCGTCTCCGCTGTTCCGGCGGGGCAGGGAGCTTCGAACCAGTGGCCGGGGAAGGAACGGAAAGACCCAGTGGAGCAGGGCCCAGAAATCCGCTGGAGGACTCCAAGGCCCTGCTCCTCCGTAAGGTGGAAGAATGGTGGCGTGAGATGACGCTTGGTGGCGCAATTCCCCCGGCACGGACACCGCCGCCGTTTCGAGAACCGTGCAAGCACGGTCACGGTTGGCCAGAGACACCTCGCGTTCGACCGCGGAGTCGTCGGTCGACGAGGCGGACGGATTCACCACCGTCGTGAGAAGAGGAAGAAGGAAGAGGAGAGAGAAGAGAGGGCCGGAGGCGCAACCTCCTCCAACGGCTCACGCGCCGGCCGAGGGCGCGAGAAGCAAGGGACTGACGTCGTCGTCGTCGTTGCCGTCGTCATCGCCGCGCGCGGGGGTTTCGGTGCCCGGGGCGCAGCCGGTAGCAACAACGAAAAGGGGAGGGCGAGGACTATCGCCGAGGTGGCCGCCCGGCCTCCGGCGCCCTCTCGCGCCGGGAGAGAATCTGCGAGGAGAGCGGGCAGCGGCGGCGGAATAACAGCTAAAACGGCCGCCGTAGAGAAAGGACGGAACGTCAGCGATTGGGACGCGCGTAGAGTCGATATAGCCGGCCTTCCCCGACCCCCACGGTATGCCGTGGTGTCACTCACTTTGAAAGACGGCTCGGGATTTACTGAGGGTCAGGCGATGGCACTGGCAAAGAGAGCCATCAACCTCGCGGACCTCGACATCGCGGTGGTCAAGCCTAAGAAAGCGGTCACGGGGGCGTTACTCTTAGAGATCGCAGGCAAGGACGTTGATGCGAAAGCATCGCGGCTGGCCGAAAGGATGGCGGAGGTCCTCCGCAACCACCCAGTCAAGGTGGCGGTACCGCGGAAGACAGCTGAATTGAGGGTGACCGGGCTGGAAGACTCGGTGACCTTGGAGGACGTGGCGACCGCCGTTGCCGAGGCGGGAGGCTGTCGCGTGGAAGAAATCAACGTGGGTGTTATATGCTTCACTCCTCGGCGCCTAGGCTCGTTGTGGATACGCTGCCCGTTGACAGCGGCTAGGAAGATCAGCGGAAGCACCGGTGGAAGGGCAGACGCCCCGGCAACAGGTAAACTCCGAATAGGTTGGACAGCGGCGAGGGTTTCCGCCCTCCCGGCGCGCGGACTCCAGTGCTTCAAGTGTCTGGAGTTGGGTCACGTGCGTCGGGACTGCAAGTCGACGGCCGACCGTTCTAACCGTTGCTACCGCTGCGGTACGGACGGACATCGTGCCAGGGATTGCCTGGCGAGGGTACCCAAGTTCCCGGTGTGCGCGGACTTGGGAGTGCCAGCATCCCATCGGATGGGATCACCGGTGTGTAAACCACCGGCCCGTAAGAAGAGGGCCGCGCGAGAGGTAAGGACAGGCCTTAGCAACGGCGCAGGCGCGACGGTAAGCATCGAGACTGCGCCGTCAACCTGTCCCACGGAGGCCAGGGGAGAGGGCGTGGAAGTCGGACGCACCGACGTACTTGAGAACGGCCCGAAGGGGGCCATGGAAACGGAGCCTTCCCCGACGCGGGCGGAGTAAGAGGAGGAGGACAACTGCTCCTGTAGTGCAATTTAAACCGCTGCCGCCGGGCTCAGGATTTAATGTTCCAGAGCCTGGTGGAGCGGCGGATCGGCCTGGCAGCGGTGGCCGAGCCGCACAGCATTCCCGACGCTTCACGGGGCGCTGGGGACCTGAACGGCTCGGTCGCCATATTCTGGACCGGTACCGCGGGAAGCCCCTTCTGCTCGGTGATCGAGCGCGGACGGGGCTTCGTGGCCGTGAAATGGGGCGACATGGCCGTGGTGGCCGTTTACGTGTCGCCCAACATCAGCCGGACGGAGTATGCCTCCTTCCTGGACGAGCTCGCGAATTGCGCGAGGCGCTTGGGCGCCTGTCCGTCACTGGTGCTCGGGGACTTCAACGCTCACTGTACGGGCGCGCAGTACAGGACTGGGCGGCCGCGCTCGACCTCCGGTCTATGAACCGGGGATCGTCCAGCACGTGCGTGGCGTGGCGGGGCGAGTCCATAGTGGATCTCACGTGGGCAAACCCTGCCGCATCCCGCCGTGTTTCCGGTTGGGAGGTCTCCCCGGAGGAGACCCTCTCGGACCACCTCTATATCGTGATGCAGGTGGCTTTCGGCGGCGCGAGGGGCAACCGTCCGTCCGCTTCGCACGGGGCCGTCGGCTCACCGGGAAGGAGAAGGAGATTCCCGCGATGGGAATCGGGCCGCTATAGCCGTCGCCTGGTCGGAGGAAACCCCGACCGACGAAGACGCGGAGACGGGAGCAATCCGGCTGAGGCGCGATATGCACGCGATCTGCGATTCGTGCATGCCCCGGTCCGGAGCCCCGCGAGGCGCTGGCGCGGTGTACTGGTGGTCCGAGGAGATCGTTCGTCTCCGCGAGGCGTGCGTCCGTGCTCAGCGCCGGTACACCAGATCCCGCCGTAAACGGAGTGTGGACGAAGCCACAGTGGCTCTTCTGTACGATGCCTACCGCGAGGCTCGGAGGCCCCTGCAGCAATCCATCAAGAAGGCGAAGAGACGGGCCTGGGACGATCTCCTGGCCACCCTCGACTCCGATCCCTGGGGGCGTCCATACAAGATGGTGTTGAACAAACTCCGTCCATGGGCGCCTCCCGCGACGGAGAGCATGGACCCTCGGTTCCTGGAGGAGGTTGTCGGCGCCCTGTTCCCGGGAGAGGCGAACGAGGAAGACGACAGGCTCACCGAAGAGGAGCAGCAGGAGGAGCCTCAACCACAGGAGGAGGAGTCACGTGACGCCGCGGAAGTTGGAGCCCGGAGTTGAGGGTCACCGAAGAGGAGTTTGTCGAAGCCGTGGGGAGGATCGTAGCGCGGAAAGCTCCGGGCCCCGACGGAGTCCCCGCCCGCCTGTGGAAGGACGTCGCCGGGGTCTTGGCCCCGAGACTAATGTGTCTGTTCGACGGATGCCTGTCTCGGGGCGAATTCCCCGTGTCGTGGAAGGAGGGACGGATGGTCCTGCTGCCGAAGCCAGGACGTTCTCCGGACTCGCCTTCCGTCTTTCGGCTGGTGTGCCTCTTGGACGAGGCTGGCAAGCTACTGGAGAGAGTGGTGGCTGCCCGCCTCGAGTCGCATTTGTCCCGGACTGCTCCCGGACTGCACGACGGCCAGTTGGGCTTCCGGAGTGGGCGGTCTACGGCCGACGCGGTCGCCCGTGTCCGCTCCCTCGTCGAAGTGGCCGAGAGGCGTGGTTGCGTGGCGTTGGCCGTGTCGTTGGACGTGATCAACGCCTTCAATAGCATCCCCTGGATGGTGGAGGCCCCCTCTCACCTACAGGGTGACGCAGGTGCTCACCGGCAATGCGTGCTTCGGTGAGTACCTGCATCGAATCGGGAAAGAGGCGACCGCGCGCTGCCACCTCTGCGATACTAGCGTGGACTCGGCACAGCACACGCTGGGGGATTGCCCCGCGTGGGCTGTGCCGCGCCGCATCCTCACCGTGGAAATAGGGCCGGACCTCTCGCCGCCGGCGATCTTCAACGCGATGCTGACGAGCGAGAGCGGAAGGCGCGCCGTCGTCTCCTTCTGCTAGCAGGTAATGCTCCGGAAGGAGGCGGCAGAGCGGGTAAGGGAGCGGGACTCCCACCCGGAGAAGATCGGCGGGCGAGGTCGCGGCAGAGGCTGTGGACGCGCCCCGGCGAGGCCCGGCGGGATCCAATCTTAGGCGCTGACAAACCCAGCGCCCAGGGGCCGTTAAGCAGTTCGGTAGGGGTTCCGGACTGCCTTGCACGGCGGCCCCCGCGAAGTGCATCGGTGTGACATGACTTCACACCGCGGCAACAGTTCTGAATCAAGATTGGCGCGGGGGAGGCCCAGTGTTTGTTGCTGACCTGCAGTCCCTGGGCCTCCCTCGACCGCTACAGGGAAGGTCATCGTGAAGGTTTTAGTCGGTTGGAGTCCGACACTACCGCGTCGCTTCTCTCCCCCAGAGGCGATGCGGAGTCCGTGCGGATTTCCTCCACATAAAAAAAAAAAAGGTGTGAATAAGCCAAGATTTATGATAGATCCTTGAAGCTATTGAGGGACCTAATACGTAACACCTAATATATAGTGAATAAATCTACCTGCACATATAAATATCATTGATTTAAAAAATGCATGAATAAATAAATGTAAAAAAGTTAACTCTACTATCCCTAAACTATAAATCCTTATTATAAATCCCAATTGACTTAAAGTTGACAAAGCAATAATTTTTTTAAAATCTATCTCAAAATTCGTCATTAACCCAGAAATAATCATTGTTATTCTCGAAATCAACAAAATATACATTTTATATTCCAAATTTATTAATATCTCATAATTAAATAATAAATAAATCCCAGCAGTCACTAAAGTCGAAGAATGAACTAATGAAGATACAGGTGTAGGAGCTATTATAGCAGCCGGTAACCAAACTATAAATATTAATTGTGCACTTTTTGTAAATACTATTAAAATAAATGTTAATAATATAAATAAATTTATTTTATAAAAAATTAAATTTCATCTTCCAAATATTATTATAAAAGATATAATTATTAATAAACTAGAATTTCCTAAACGATTTAATATCACCGTTATTATCCCTGAATTAAATGATAATATCTTTTGATAATAAATAATTAAACAATAAGAAATCAAAACCAACCCATCTCACCCTAATAATAAAGTTAATATATTTGGATTCAAAATAAAAAAATTATAGCTATTAAAAATAATAATATTAAATAATAAAATCGAATTACATAATATTCATCCCTTAGATCCATATATCTAATTCTACATAATAAAATAAATGAACTAATTAACATAACCAAAAACATAAATAATAATAACTTAAAACTAATTATTAAAATAAAATTAAATTTCATAGAATTTATTCCAAAAATTATTCATTCAAAAATATAAATCTTATCTAATATTAAAATATAAATCCTTAAAAACATAATAATAATTCTCATTATTATTAATATAACCCCACAAATTATTATATTTATTATAATTTAAAATACTTTCTATATGGTATATCATTGAAACCACAATTCAATATTTTACTTAAACTATTTAAATCATAAAAATATTTTAACTATTATTACAATTTAAAATACCTTCTATATATATATATATTTATACAAATTTATAACTCAATAAATATTTTTATTATTAAATTATATAATAAAATAATTCGGCCTATTTTTTAAATTTTAAACACTATATAGTATTTCATTGATTTACCAACTCAACGTTCTATAAACTTTAAAATTAAAAAAATAAATCTATAATAATAAAATTTAAAGGTAATAAATGCAAAATTAAAGTTAAATAATTTAAAACTACTCTATTATTAATATTAAACCTTATTCAAAACAATTTCCCACACTGAATAAACCTAAATAAATAAATAGAATACGCAAATCTCAATAAACAATAAAAAACTAATACTATAAATAAATATTTACATCAAAAAATTAATCTTATTAGCAAAAAAATCTCACTGTATTTAAAGAAACAGGAGCCCCAGAATTATACACACAAAATATAAATCATATTATTGATATTGAAGGTATTATATTAATTATACCTTTATTAATAAAAATAATCCGATTATTAGTCTGTTTATAAATTATATTTACTAAATAAAATAAACCAGAAGATACTAACCCATGAGAAATTATTATTAAAAATCCTCCTAAAATCCCTAATGTCTTTCCCCTTAAGATCCCTATAAGCATAATCCCCATATGAATAACAGAAGATAAAGCAATAATCAATTTTATATCAAATTGAAATAAACATATCAATCTTAAAACCATTATCTCAACTAAATTTAATGAAACTAAAATTCTTGACAAATCCAAAAATATATATTTAAAAATAAAATAAAACCGTAATATTCCATACCTTCCTAATTTTGATATAATAGAAGCCAAAATTATTGATCTAAGAAATGAAGCTTCAACATGAGCTTTTGTTAGTCATCCATGAAATATATATATAGGAACCTTTACTAAAAAAGACATTAATAAATATAAAAAATTAAATTTATCTATCTCTAAATCTACTATTTCCAATATAAAAACAATTACTCTCCCTTCAAATTCCAAAATTTTAAAAATAAAATATAATATAGGTAAAGAAAAAACTAAAGTATAAAACATTAAATAAAAAGCAGCTAAAATCCGATCCTCACTATATCCTCATTTTATAATTATAAAAAAAATTAATAATAATCTTGATTCATACATAAAATAAAATATTAACAAATCTATACACATAAAATTTAATATTATCAAAAATAATAAAATTAAATTCAATAATCTGCATGAACTATCATATTCATTTAAATTTATAAAAATTAAACCAAAAATTCAAAATATTAAAAAATTCGAATAATAATTAACCCCTAAATTACAAAAAATATTTATTCACTTAATTCAATTCAAATTCATTAAATAAATAAATCTTATATACAATATTAAATTTCTTAAAATATATAAATTAATATATTCTATAAAAAATATTAAAATCAACAAAAATAAAATTTCTTGCATATTTTATAATAAATTCACAAAATAAATTTTCTGATGACCATACTCATAATTCATTCTCACTAATAAAGATAAACCTAATACTCCCTCACACACAGAATAAACCAAATAAATTAAATAAAACCAATTATTATAATTAACTATTATTAAATAAAATAAAACTATAGCAATCAAATATTCCATTCCAATCAAAAAATTTAAGAAATAAACTCTATGATTCAATAAAACACAAAGTATTAAAATAATCAAATTTAAGATCAAAAGTATTGTAATTAATTTAATGTTATATAGTTTAATAAAAACATTAATTTTGTAAATTAAAAATTTAAAGAATAAGTAATATAACATAAAATTTCAAAAAAAATTTATTTTTTAAATATCTATAATCCCCAAAATTATTATTTTTATTAAACTATTTTTTGATTTTAAACTATACAAAACCAAATATTAAATGAAAACTATTAATTTTAAACATATTTATATTTATAAATTTAAATATTAATCTATTAATAATTATCAATTATTTTTATCTAAATATTACAGTATTCCCATTAAAACAACTAATATATCTAATTTTCTATATTATCTACATATCATTAAATATTTCATTCTTAAAACAAATAATCTCAATGAACTTATATATTTTATTAATTATTTTTATTAGAGGTATTCTACTTCTATTTTCATATTTCATTTGTTTAATCAATAAAACATCAAATAAAATTAACTATTTTAAAATTTTTATATTATATTTAATAATTACTTTAATTTCAACATTTCAATTAAAAGAAACTAATTATTTAATAAAAAATATAACATTCAATTTAAAAAAAATAATAAAATTATTATTATTAAAAAATTATACCTAAAACCAAATTATTTAATTCTAATTATAATTATTACCTTTTTAACTATTATACTACTAATTGTTACAAAAATTTGTTATATTAAAAACAAAACCTTCGAACAAAAAAATGAAAAAAATAATTTGAATAATCTATAAAACTCATATATTTGAATTACCTATATCATTTATTAATCTCCCAACACCAATTAATATTAATTACATATGAAATTTTGGATCAATTCTTGGAATATTTTTAATAATTCAAATTATCTCCGGATTATTTCTATCTATACATTACTGCCCTAATATCAACATTGCATTCTTCAGAGTCTCAAATATTATAAAAGATATAAATTCAGTATGACTCATTCGTCTTATCCATATAAACGGAATATCATTTTATTTCCTTTTTATATATATACACATTGCACGAAATATATTTTATTATTCATTTAAATTATTTCAAGTTTGAGCTATTGGTGTATCAATTTTACTTTTATCAATTGCTACAGCATTTTTAGGTTATGTTCTTCCATGATGTCAAATATCATTCTGAGGGGCAATAGTAATTACTAACTTAATCTCAGCAATCCCATATATTGGATAATTTACTGTTGAATGAATTTGAGGGGGATTCTCAATTAATAATGACACTCTTAATCGATTTTATTCATTTCATTTTATTTTACCTTTTATTATTCTTATAATAGTATTTATTCATCTAATAATTCTACACATCACAGGATCATCAAACCCTCTACATTCCAAAGTTAATATTTATCAAATTAACTGCCACCCATACTTTTCTATTAAAGATATAATTACTATTATTATTACATTTACACTATTCATACTAATTAACCTTAAATTTCCATATATATTAAGAGACCCTGATAATTTTAAAATAGCAAATCCAATAATTACCCTAATCCATATTAAACCAGAATGACATTTTCTATTTGCATACTCAATTTTACGAACTATTCCAAATAAACTAGGTGGAGTAATTATATTATTCCTTTCAATTTTTATTCTATATTTAATTCCAATTATTAATAATAACAATTTAAAAAATAATAAATTCTATTTTATTAATAAAATCTTATACTGATGATTCATTAACATTTTTATTATATTAACTTGATTAGGGGGACAAATAATTGAATACCCATACACAATTTTAAATTTAATTTTTACTTTTTTATACTCCTTTTATCTAATTATTTCATTCTATATTAACAATATCTGAGACTTTTTATTAAAAAAATAGTTAATGAACTTGAATAAGTATATATTTTGAAAATATAATATAGATACAAAATTTTCTATTAACTTTAATATATATATAAATATATATAAAAATACAACAATACATAAATCTTTAATATTCAAGTAAATCTTATCGTGGATTATCAAATTAAACTACAAATTTCTCTAATAAGAATGAAAAGCCGCCATATAATTTAATTTTAATGATTATATATTTACTTATAAATTTATTAAATTATTTTATATAATAGGGTATCTAATACTAGTCTATTAACTTGTCATACTATATTTATATATATATTAAATTTAGTATATTTATACCCAATAAATATTTAATAGACTAAAAAATACTACAGTATATATATATATATATATATATATATATATATATATATATATATATATATATATATATATATATATATATATATATATATATATATATATATATATATATATATATATATATATATATATATATATATAT
>JACXIL010000129.1:0-61646 GCA_014737365.1 Bombus soroeensis | reverse complement strand
GAAAATGGCTTGACGACTGGTTTGCCTCAAAAGAGGAACAGTTCTTTTGGCGTGGCATTCACAAATTGCCAGAAAGATGGCAAAAATGTATAACTAGCGATGGGCAATACTTCGAATAAAACACTTTTTATCATTTTCATACAATAAATGTGTAATTTCTTTGCAAAAATTCCGGTTTCATACTTACATACCTGGTAACAGAGGTACAGATTAATTAAATAGCTCTCCTTAAAAACAAAGCTTGAGCCGAGAGGTACAGAGAGGAGTATATAAGGGCAGCTCCACTAGGATTGAGCATCAGTCAGATAAGTTCTGCTTGTACTGTGGACAAGCACGTTGAGCTACACCTGAATCGTGGATCAGTAAATTCAGTTCGACTTAGACCGTGGAAGAAACCGCATTTGTCATCCCATTGACTGTGGATTCATTATTAAACCTAAGATCATTGTCATTAACATCTCGAGTATCTAATCGCCACGGTTATTTGCCAAATTCGGTAATAATCATTGTTACGTCTGGCGACTGTCTACCTGGACCAAGTCACTCACCGCGGGAGAAAGAGCAACCAGATGCACGGTCTCTGAATAGCCTCAAGGATCTATCATAAATCCTGGCCTATACACCTCTAAGGTCCTTCAGACCAAAAACAATCACTTTCGAATTCCAACTCTATTTGCCGTCTGTCTAACACGCGTTGACACCGGAAATGGTTTTTTATTTTCACCAACGAAACCTATTCCCTTACTCTACCAACGAAAACTTGCCCTTAACAAATCAGCTTTTTTCATTTCCTTAGACACACCCATCGCTAGTTTTCCTCCTTAGCATCATCTTCGCGGAAAGGTAGTCTAGCACCGTTGTTCGAAGAGTCGTCTCGCACTCTTACCTCGCTTATTCTGCCTTGTCAAGACTGTATAATTTTAGTAGTTGAGTTGTTTGAATAAACCATATTTATACGTGTTAATCCAGTCCACCATCAATTAAACCACCTCTATTATCGTAAAATAAACAGGGGATCGATCAGTTATATAATCGTAACGAGAATTTACGACTCTCGTTGACGCGATATCTTTGAACGCGTCTCTCCGCGAACTATCGAAACAATCATAGTTGGTACTAGTAAATATCATTTATATTGCATAGCAACAATGGCTAATCCAAGCGAACATTCGTTACACCTAATGATAACCCGACATATATATATATATATATATATATACACGAGTACACGAGTAGTGTACGATCATTGTAGTACACGATCATTTGGATGTCTGAAATATATTGCGTGAAACGTTTTAATGTTGTTTCAACAATGAGTAACTTTAAGAAGTGATTAATCCAATATGTCAATAAAATCAACAGGAGATGTTCTGCCGATAACGAAAAAATATATTATTGACTACAGATAGCACTGGTATGTGCATCATTTGGATGCCGGATATATGCGGCGCTCGTACTCACAGGTCGTCTGGCGAGTGCCGCCTATAGGCGGCGCTCGAAGCGAAAGGGTTAAACCAGCTTACTCGTGAAAATCCATAGGTGCATGTCAATAACCATCCTATGAAATTTCCGAATAGAGAGGATTAATGTTACCTGTAATATTACCTTTACCTCCGCGAGTGTCCACAGCAAAGTCACACACGCACCGCGATTATCCCAGCTGCGAGTGCCCACAAAAAATACAACAAATTACAATAGATGTTCGATATGTCGTCCGTTCTTTTTGTAAACATGACTCTTCTTTTAAAATTTTGCCGTATTGTGTCTTCACGTGTTTCCAGTAGTAAAAGTTGAAAGGGTTTAAATCTGGGGACCGAGCAGGCTAAAACACAGGTTTCCTTCAATCGATCTACCTGTTTCCAAAACAACTGGACAAGTACTTTTGCACTGCGTTGGTAGAATGTGGTAGTGCGTTAGATTTTCTGACTCATCCATTTTCTTCTTGAATTTTCTTGAATATATTTTCTCAATGAGAATTGATTGTAATATATATCCAAATAAAATAAAAAAATAACATTTCGCAGGCTTTAACGTACCGGTATCTCGCAATCGTTGATCTATTTTGCAGAATATATTTGCGAATATATATAGTTTTGTTAGGACATTTAATAATAGAGCGGTTTTCGATACGCACTAATGGATTTTCACGAGTAAGCAGGTTTAATTTTCAGTCTATCATTTATTTTGTAAAACGTCGCGCGGGGTTGTTTACGTCTCAGAATACCATGATCTTCTTCTCTACGACTTGTACGAGGTAAGCAGCCGCTTGTGTGTCGCTCGGATTGAGCATCACTGTGCGCCCACAGACCAGGACAGAAAAGCATTTCTAAATTTGAAAAAAGGCAGATATGGGAATTTTACTAGGTTACAATAAGGTGGGTTATAGAGTTCTCATAAATAATAAAATAATAGTTGCGAGATATGTTGATATCATAGAAAAAGATGTAAAATGTATCGGTTCAGATGAATCAGATGAAGAAAACAACGATTGTGTAAATGACGAATCATCGGATGACAGCTTCGAAAACGCTGATGAAATGGAACAAGGAAAAGATAAAAAAAATAAAAATGATTCGAAATCTGAGACTGTTTTTGAACGTATACCACGTAAGTCAAAACGCAAGGGAAAAGAACCAATTGGATATCCAGGATATATATATATATATATATAGTATTAATATTTATGCAAATTATTGTAGTGTAGATACTCCTCTTACATTTGAGGAGACGATTGAAAGTAATGACTGTGAAAATTGGAAAATGGCTATGAATAAAGGAATAGGATATCTAAATAAAAATAAAACGTAGAAATTAATTGATAAGATACAACGAAAAAAGATTCTGGATGTAAAGTGAATTTACACAAGAAGATCAGATGGTAGATATAAAACCAGGTTAGTCAAGCTTGGTATTCAAGCAGAGATACTCTCACGTGAGAGCGCTGGACCCAGGGGAGGACGCGGCCGAGCAGACGGCCCCAGACGATCTGGGAACCGCCGAGTAGGATGCGTGGAACCAGTGGCGATCTCAGCTGTCCTACAGAATTACCCAGGTGCTCAGGGAACACGGCGTGTTCGGCGAGTACCTGATGAAGATCTGACGCGAGACGACGGACATCTGTTACCACTGCGGGGAGGGCTGGGACATGGCGCAGCACACGCTGGAGTTTTGTCCGGCGTGGGAACTGCCCCGCTACACTCTGCGTCTCGTCATAGGCGAGAGATTGTTTTCCTCGGCAATCGTAGAAGCTGAGCGGGCCGCAGGAATACGAGGCTGTCCGCCTCTTCTGCGAGCGAGTTATGCAAATGAGCTGGCAGAAAGGGAGAGAAAGAGAAACTCTCATCCTTGTAGGATAACGCGGTGTGTTGCGATTAGCAGGAAGATGGCGCTAGGGGCAATGGCCTCCTCTAGCGCCAATTCATCAGTTAGGAAATTTTAGAGATCCCAGGGCATTCCTGTCAGACGCGTAGACAGGCCATCATGGAGTTTTATTGTTGTAAAATGGGCCTAGTTATTGAACAAATAGATGTAGAAACTGTATTCTTAAATGGTAAAGTAATCTCTGAGATATATGTCAAACAATCGAAAGGATACGAAAATATGGTTTAAGAGAGAGTCCGACAGCCTGGTATGAATGTTTAAATAAATTTCTGATAAATTTAGGATTTAAAAGGAGCAATATAGATTACTGTCTATATACTTTGAAGAAAGAATTAACGTTGAATATGATTATTATAAAAATGAAATGAAGCTGAGTCAAACAAAATATATTGATTCATTAGTAAACAAGTATAACTTGCAAAATAGTAAATTATATAATACACTTATGGAACGAATTTGAAAATTGAAAAGGATGATGTATGTGAGAGTAATATTTAATATAGAAATTTGATTGGCTCATTATTATACGTAAGCTCAGCTAGAAGACTTGATATAAGTTATAGCGTTAACTATCTAGGTAGATTTCAAAACTGTTACAATGAAACTCATTATAAATATGCGTTGCGAATACTTAAATATTTCTACTTAACAAAAGACTTAAAATTAGGTTATATGAAAAATTAAAAAGTTGAAACTTTAGATTGTCATGTAAATGCCGATTGGGCAGGTGATATTAATCACTGGTTATGTAATTCGATTATATGGTAATGTAATTCATTGGAAATCAAAAAAACAAAAATGTGTAACAAAAGCCTCGACATTTGCTGAATAAATAGCATTAGCAGAAGAAGTTGATGAATTAATATCTATAAAGGAAGTGGTTAAAACATTTAATGTAAGGATATATAAGCCAATAAGGATTTACGAAGATAATTCCGGAACTATTAATATAGCTAAATATGGAAATTTTACGAAAAATTCAAAACATAGAAATTCACTATCATTATGTACATGAGTATGTAGAAGAAAATACAATCGATGTAATTAAAATTAAATTTGATGAGAGTAGTGCGGACATATTCGCAGTCTTTGCGTAGGGAAAAATATGAAAAATTTAGACAACTAATGAATGTAAAATGAAAGGAAATATGTAAAACCAAAGTGTTCAATATAAACGTAAGAAGGCGTGCTAGAAAACAGATGTGTGTACATCTGTATTGTACGAGCGTATGTATCGAATGAACGAATGTGCAATAAAATAAATTCATTCCTGTTTGAAATTATAAGAAAATAGAGCGGTGTTCGTTAACACGTCTAGTTATTATGTTACATATAAAATATTTATTCTGTTATATATAAATTTTGTATTTAATGAAACGATATATTGTCGGAGATGAAAGAACATCGGAACCTTTCCTTTGGAATTTTTGAGGAAAATTCCCAATACTTTAGTCTAGACTTTTTATTATAACTGTACTTAAATAATAAAACTTAGAAGTAATTTTTTACGATTTAATCCGATTATGTTTGCCCGAGATTTATGACAGTAGACTTGGGCTCAAAGTGACACAACTAGTCGCTAAACTTAGCCACTAAACTTTTCAACGGTTTCTGTCTCGTGGCTCGCTACACAAAGAGCATATTCTTCGGATGAAATGATTGCCAGATGTCGATACATCTTCAGGGTATATTTTCAGCTAGCCTAAGGACCCGCTATAAATCTTGGGATTTATTTAGCTAAGGTTTTTCGAACGAACAAATAGTCTTTGTCTTACCAGCCACGTACCCGAAAGTCAGTCGTTAGACGTCAATCAGAACCGATAGTCGATAGTCCGCAGCAATAATCGATCCGAGTTTCTCGACATCTTAAGCAATCATCATGCGATCTAGCATTGTGCGTCGTAACGCATCGCCTAGAAGTCGAACTGGTAATCGCGAATCGCGAACCGTTAATAGTAATCGCGAGTCCTACTTGTACTGTGGACAAATAAGTTGAGTTAGAAAATGTTTCTTTGGAAGAAAGCGTATTTGCTATCCCGTTGACCGTAGATTCGTTATGGAACCTAAGACCATTGGTCTCGAGTGTCTAATCCTCACGGTTACTTGTCAAATTCTGTAATAACCATATTCGTACCAGTGAATATTATCTCTATCGTACAACAACGATAGCTAATTCAAGTAAAGATTCGTTACACGCTCCTAACTCTAATGAGAACTCGACATATTATTACTTTAACAAAAGTATATCAAGATTTACGTGAGAAGACGAAGAAGGATTTCCTTCTGATGTACGAAGATGCAATGTATTGTGCAGCCTTCGATCTTCTTCATCTGATTAAACATTTATTTGCACAATTAAGGAATCAAGAAAGCGTAATTTCACTTTCCGGTATGTGTGAGACACAGGAATGTGATAGAACGATAAATTCGTCGAGTCTATTGCCACATATCACTCGTGTACATTTATATCTACATTCATGCCAATCAATAAATGTGAAACACGCATTTTAAGTGCTCGAAAGATTTGCTGTGGCTGTAGAAATCACGCGACATTACCCACGCAGATTAAATAAATACAATTGTAACGTAGAAAGGAACGGCCGAATGTATGAAGAAAACAGACAAAATAATAGATTATTGTCATTTTTATTACATTAATGACAATTGCGTGAATGCACCGTTATCTATGAAGGATTCTGATGTATATATATCATTGGTTGATTTTATAGATTGGTCAACAAGGTAGAGTTAGCGGCCATATGAAGCCAACAAATTGACTGTTCAAGAATGGGGAACGTTACGCGAGCGCCTTGTTTTAAAGGAATATTGATGACTGATGAATATGAATATTGATGATGATTCCATGTTGAGAAAAGTTGTGTGTGAATTTCAATTCGTGATTGGAAATTCTGAAATTCGCAAAGCAGGATTGCGTAGAGCAATTGTTCTCAAAATTGAGACAGCGAGAAGGATTCAATTTGAATTCAACATCGCATATGGTTCTTTTAAATTTACGGCACATCTTGTGTTCAAAATGAATAAAAACGGGAAACAGAGGTAATATAATAGAGCAGGATAGAGAAATATATACTTCAATAGGAGAAGACTGCATTCCTATACAATTTGATATGATATGTGACAAAGAGAACAAAGACAAAGGAGCACTAGAATGTGCAATGCACTTTCGCAACTAGGAAGCAAGTATTAATGCTGAGATAGCAGAAGGAACGCCATTTTATTGAAAGACGTCAATTACGTACTTTGCGGGCTATATCGTGCATCGTATAATGGAAAAAAGATGATTACATTAAAGACTGCAATAAAATGATGGACTACATCGAAAATGAGAGAAAATATTTTGTAAACCGAGAATATTCAGATGACGTTGAAGATGCCCCATGAATCATAAAATGATCAAGAGCGACTGATGAATTCGTAAAAATCATTACACTACAACTCCCACTTTATAATTAATATTAGAAAACTTTTGGAGTTTACAAAATTGATTGCAGAAACTATGTATTAAAGTACGGAATAGAAATGAAGAAGGAAACGTTAGAAAAAGATGCTCTAAGAGATAGAAACTAAAAAATATATTGCAACAGTAAAAATTGTGCAAGTAAAAAATCCCTTGTGGATATATTATTAGAAGAATCAAGAAAAAGAGGATGAATGCCGATATCTTCTTCCGAGAAGTGGGCGCTTCGTTGCAGAAAACGAGAATGTGGTTTTCTCTGTTATTCGTAAGATAAGGCAAAAATGAACACTATGAAGTCAACCTACAGAATTCCACAGTTTCTGAGAAACCAATTCCTTCGATGATTCTAGGAACATCCGAAGAAGAGCTTTCCGTTAAAGTTAAGAAAGATCCGCGTTCGAGAAGACATCGAGGAAAAAGGCCGCAGGTCTCAAGAGTTAAGAGGAAGAACGAAGAGCAGTTGGGATTTCTTTAAAGACAGAAATTTACACTTGCATAATACAAATGTCTGATTCAAACTTTTTTCCTTATAGAATGATCTGTTGGTATAGAGATATACATACATATTACGCGTATCTAATATTTCTAAATGTATTGTTTATTTTCTTTGTTTTTTGTTAATAAATTATTGTATTCTTGTATTATATATTGTACTACTTTTAACCCTGCTTTATATGTGTCATCGTTCAATAATATAGAAAACGATTAATTTCTCTTTCTCGAGCAGCTTATAATTAGTTTCATTGTTGCGCGATTTTGTAATTCATACATTTGTCTACCTTGAAAAATGGAAAAAGTAGAAAAGTAGATACGAACTTTTCCGTAAAACCGTACAATTAAATAAATTCTTGCAGCGTAGAAGTCAATAGATTCTTGTCTATGTTAGTGTGTAATCAAACCCAACTTCAAGCTTAAATACATAGGTTCTTGTATATGCTAAATTACAACCAAACAGAACAGATCCCTAATTTTATAGGTTCTTGTATATCCTAATTTTGGTTGAACTCAGCACTTGATCGCATGGTGCAGCACTAGTCTCGGGGCAACCAGGTCCGCAAACGTGAACACTCTCATTTCCCCTCTATTCTTAAGTAGTGGGTATATGAAGCCAGAAAACGATTATTTGTAAAAGGAGACCCGAGTAGTGCGGACGCAAGAGAAGCACGTAAGTACAAAACCGAACTCGCATTTTATTCCTTGAGATGTTTCTTAAAACTTTTCCGAGCTGCTACGATTATAGTAGTAAGCGTACATGTTGAACTGTTGCCATTTTCAATATTCTCGCGAGCGTGGATCCCGAGTTAAACAAAAAGACGCATTTTTAGTGAACTATATTTCTTATTTTGATGCTTTGAAAAAAGTTGTATTACAAGTATCGGTT
The DNA here is from genome assembly GCA_014737365.1 of Bombus soroeensis. Classification (NCBI taxonomy): domain Eukaryota; kingdom Metazoa; phylum Arthropoda; class Insecta; order Hymenoptera; family Apidae; genus Bombus; species Bombus soroeensis. Next base: position 53,406 of record JACXIL010000129.1, on the reverse strand, counting down.
GGATCATTTTCATTATTCAATACAAACAACTTTATTGTTTTTCATGAGAATCAAAGAATTTCTTAAATAATATATTATAGAAATAGAAATGTTAACGAAAATGATAACGATGAACGATAATTATTCAGACAACAAACACAATAAATTGTAACTATATTGCAATTACAAATATTTTAACTCAAAAATAAAAAAATGGAGATTATAAGATGATAGATTAAAAATAGCATAATATAATAATAGAATGTAAATATAATAGTAAATTAATTTAAAAGTAGCACTTTGGAAATCCAACTCTCTGCAACAAACTGTATTTTTAGAAACAATTATTAAATACCGAGTACCTAGTTTTTCTTACATTACCACATTGTACGTGTCATAATAAGAATTATTTTTCTTCGAAAAACTATCGCATTCTGTAATTCTATGTAAACCTCTGATTTTTCTTTCATGTATTCACATACTAGCTTAAATGAGATTATCACTCATATTGAATTTGGCAATCAGTAGTTAAATTTAAACGAAAAATATGGTATGCAATTAAGTTTTATACATAATGTAAAATATTATACGATATTTTACATACATATGTTTTCATATTCTACATACAGCGAGAGACAAAATTACGCGTGCAGAATATATAAAAAATATAAAAATGTAAAAACAATATAATATAAAAATAAAAATTATAATTATAAATTATATTATCTATATAAATATCTGTTACAATATATTAGGTTGGCCGAAATGTTTCCTTTGTTTTATAAGGAAATAATAGACGCACAATGTGTTTTATTTTATATTAGTTTATTGAATTATGCACGAACATAATACTAGAAATATAACGAAATGGGTCATACCTAATTCAATAAAATAATATAAAACAGAAATCGTTGTTCATCTATTATCACCTTATGAAACGAAAAATCTTTTCGGACAACCAATAATACAATTACTTATTATATTTAAATATATTTAACAATGTAGAAAATATTGCTCTTTTTATTTCTGCATTTCAACTGTACAAATACTTTTGTCTTTCATTGTGCATGTATCTTAAATATTATATATATTTTACGTATTATTACGCTATTATACGTATGAATATCTGTAGAACAGTAAAGATAATTACTAGATTTGTTAAAATCGTCCTTAAATATTTATTTCATTAATCTTAAAATTCAAATATATGTCGGAGATGAAAGGACATCGGGGCCTTTCTTTTGGAATTTTTCGTAAGATCCCCAATACTTTAGTCTAGACTATTTATTATCGGATTATGTTTTCCCGAGATTTGGGATAGTGAGCTTGGGCTCGAAATGACGCAAATAGTCGCTGAACGTAGCCGCGGTCATGAGATAAACGTTTTTACCTAACAGAGAAGTGTCGATATTAAGACACACACATTGTAATGGTAATCAAACTCCAGGAAAAGTTCCTCGAAATCCTCGACCAATGTACACAAACGAACGCGGTCCCAAGGAGAGGAAAGTTTTCCTCAGTCTTAGTCTTGCGATCGCCTTTACGAGCAGTATTTACTGAGAGTCTCAGCGAACGTTATTTTGTGCTTCAAAATACATTCTACGTTTAACAGAGAGTCGTCCCGTTGACCGTGGATTCGTTATCGAACCTACGATTATTATCATTAGCATCTCGAGTGTCTGAACATCACGGTTATTAGTCAAACTGTGTAAAATTCATGTTTATATTTGTAAATATATTGTTTTTTTGTCTAACAACGATGGCTAATCCAAATGATGATTCGTTACACGCCCCTAACCCGAATAATGATAACCCGACATATATATTACTCAAATATTTATATTATTATAATTCAAATATATTCTACATTCGCGCAAGAATCACGCGCTGGTTCCATGTTGTACCTCTGAATTGTAGGCAAACAGCAAACAGTACTAATAACTAATGTAATACCTAACCGTATCACGCAATCGTCCTTTGGATTCACACGTACAGTAAAAGGCATAATTTTGTGCCTACGATATGTATTTCAGTTGATAATAATAAGTTGATAATAAAAGTAAGTGCTAAGAGATGAATTATAAAGTTAATTTGTTACATTTTGGTAGAAGAGAATGTACAAACACAAACGGATATAACATTTTGATCGATCATTGATTTATTCAAGTATTTTATGGATATTTATACAATTAAAGATTATTTGTATTTGAGTTATATTAATGTGATAAAAGTATGTTTCATATTATTTAATCTATACTAAAACGCCGTATTAAAGATATAAATAATGGAGGCCATAGATTTTAAATGTGTAATAAAAATATACGTGTGTGTAATATGTATCAAGGAATACATAATTTACACTCTTAATTTAATTACATTTTTCAATAACTGTATAAGTACATAGATCTGTACTTTTTTATATATGTGATATTAGTACACAATTATCTAGAAATACCTACAACGAAAACTAATCATCAATATATTTGTGACTATTGCTGTGGGCTTCTGGTTAACTTTTTAATTTTCATAGTTCAGCTTGTGATGTGTTGTAGGAAATTTTGCTAATTTCTATCAATTTGTATCTTTAGTCACACGAAGCAGTAGATTTCAACAGTTTATTTTGAATACATGTCGTATATATCTTCTTTCTCCTCCTGTTTTTATTAAAACTTACATATTCCTTTTACCATACTTCATTATTCTACAAAACAACAAGACTGTTTCTTAACGATAAAAGGACAAACAGGACAGTACAACTAGCAACATGCTAAAATCTAAATATCAATATTATATCAACATGAAATATATTCAAATAATATTCATAGCCAATCGTACTGCTAGATCTCAAATGCATATGAAAATTTTATATTTTTGCATATATAGATATATACATTAATGTGTTCTTCTCATATATATATTAATTTACGTATGTTACAGAATAGGTAAATGGTAACGCGCATGTATAGATGATTATGGAATCAGAATTAAGTTGTCATGATTGTTTACTTTCTTAAATACATTCTAGCAACAGGTGGTGATGTTCATATTGTTCATGTACTATAGTTACAGTTCACAAATTAAAGTATGAATATATCATAGACATGAAATAATAAACAGAATAGGGAATCTCTAATATCTGTACATAGATTTTGAAGTGCATAATTCCTTATATCTGAAGAACACAGTTCCTCAAACCCTAAATGTATGTTAAAAGTCACTTTTACATATTAAAAAAAAAAACGCTTTTATGTATTAAGAAACATCTATCATATATTAGTAATCTTACCATATAATAAATAAGTACTAAAATATGGAACTTCTGTTGGCTCCTCTACTTTTTGTCATAATTTATAAAGTAATGTACATTTTTCATTAATTTTAATGATTAAATTTAATAATTATGAACTGCCAACAACTGTATGACGTGAAATTATAGTTTAATCCTTCAAAACATTTGAAACCTATGATGAATTATTTTCTTTAAATTTCTGAACAGTTCTTTTTAAACGTAAAAATATCACAGCGTTACAATTTATATAAATTAGGCTGCTTAAAAATTTTTTTTATATATTATGGAATATTGATTATATTTTATATATTAACTATAAAATTATACCATAATACTTTATTCAGATTTGAAGAATATGATCAATTTAATTGATCAATGACTGAAAAAAATCTGCTAATATCATGCAGCTTAGAAAAAAAACCATTTAAAAACTTTAACAAAGTAGTAAAATAAGATACCTCCTGAGAATATTTTGTGGATTCCTGAATATTATAACTATAAATTCATTTATAATGTATATGTAAAATATAATGTAAAGATAGTAAAATTTTTAGTTGTAGCGCTATTAGTTATTTGCTTTTACTCAAATTTTTAAATTTTTATTATTTATTAAAATTCTTTTATTACTTCTTCATTCTAAATTCTTAAAAGCATTTGATGAAATTTCAACAAATAGTGACACAGTACTGTAACATTTTAACTCAATTGCACATATTACACATACAATTACGTACAATTCACTGTTATATATTCTTACAAAATAATCATGGTTCAATTTCGATATTTCCATGTAATTTATATAGTTTGCTGTAATCTCTTAGCGTTTCCACAGTTTTTGGATCTCCAGAAACTTGTGCATGGATTTCGCAACGTCCAAGTAAGTCTATTCCTCTGTAAGGCAAATCATTATAAATCTTCTCTTATGTTCGAATGCTGAGTCCCTTTTTATTATTTTTACTATAGAATGCATGTAATCATGCGTTCCCTTTTTTAATAAATACAGATTTATTACGTAAAATGCTACGCGCCATTTCAAATGAATGCTCACAAATTGCCATGATACTACTTAATTCGGTACTTAAAACGATACCGTACTAAAAAAATATTCAGGACGACTAGGGTATGATCTCTATTTATATGAGTCGTGTTGTTGTAGGAAATACTAAATATCGCTGCGACTTTGTCGGTTTGAAATTGTTTAGGTCGCGCATTCCAATCGCTGACGCCAACCGTCGCGTTCGTTTAGAGGTTAATCAGGGCGTTTAACGAATGTTTCTCTTCTTTTTTTTTTTGGGACAACTATTTTCCAGTTTTTGCTTTTCTTAGTATAACTGTTACCCGAAAGTGGTCGTTACAGGGGAAATCATCGGATTTCGAACAAATTAAATGTCTTTTGCACTTTTTAGTTAGAGTTGTATACATTATGATTCGACATTTTCAATGTTTCTTGTCGTGGATTTACCAACTTTAGCGCTCAAGGAGGGAGTTGAGTAAACATTTGCGAATGTTTCGACACGGCGTTTGGAAATATGAAAAAGATTAGCAATGTTGAGCGAAGAGAATGTTTTGTTGTTATAAACTGTTGGACTAAACGCTTAAAGTTAAGCCGTTTGTCCGTAGTTCTTGCTGAACAAAAAAAGAAGAAACTCACAAAAAAGAAGAGGTTCTCCTTGTTTACTACTTTGTGCTTCCGCGACATAATACCAATACACATATATACAATCCTCTCACTCAGAACCTAAAAACATACTCAACATAAACAAATGATCTTATTTTTTTAGAACGTGATATAATTCAAAGCATGAATCCGAATAAGTCATCGAAGACTGATTACTACACTCACAGAATGTCCAGTGAAATATGTAATTATGAACATAACGTAGAAGTGAAATATCATGTCCAAAGTAACCGATGAACAATACATATTCAGTTATAAACAATTGTAACGACCTTAGAGATTACTGCGCCTGTTATTGGTAGAAGCGCTGTTTCCACCAATGACACGCATATATCATTTGAACAGATCAATAATCTAATAGCAATTATATTCCTTCCATATATCCACGTTTAGTTTGAAATTTTATTTTCCACTCCAACCTTCTTTGTTTTTCTGTTTATTTATCTCTATCTCTAATTCTTCTTTTGTTATTTCCGATCCTATCTTTTCTTTGCTCCTCCTCTTCCTTCCTTCATTTCCATTACCCTTGCCTCCTAATTGTTTTTTAAAATATCTTCACCATACTTCCTCTTGTATTTCCTCACCTCATGTGTACTCTCTTTTTCCTTTCCTTATTTATAATTTCTCAAAATTTTATAGAACTCTTCTATAACCTCTTTTAGCATTCTTTCACTTGCTACTCGTTTTCTTTTCTCTATCAATATTCTATATGCTTCTTTATCTTTCCAATAGTCTTTCCTCCTTTGTTTCAGCTTTATCTCAACTCGTTTCTATATTTCACCATTCCTCATTCTTCTACTTTTGGTTTTTCTTCTTTTTCATAATCAAAGCTTTTCCTATATCTTTGTTTAAAGCGAAAACGTCGAAACGTCAACAGTTCACAGAAGGAACAATGTATTTAAAGACTAAACATAATCAAAAACGACTACGTTTATCATTAATTTAAATGGCCTTTATTATTAACTAGAAATTTAAACTAAACTTACATTACAATAGCCATTAAAATGAAACTTAAATCAAAACAAACGTTAATGTTTGCGCGCGGGAGTAAAAGAAAAGTTCGTAATGGAGTACGGAGGCGAGATTTTAGATTTTTGCCGAAATTTGCCGAAATCGGTCAATGTGCGGTGAAATACTCGACATCGTTAGAAAAATAAATGCAACGTTTAGACGGTCTGTAAAAGCCTATTGAACGGATTTTGCCGTTGTACGCATTTTCTTTTACTTTTTCCCACCCAATCTTAAACTTTTAAAATTCTTACTATTTTGATTCACCAAGCTAAGTTTTCTATCTCTTTACTTGTCATTTTTGTTCGGAACGTATTGTCGAGGCGTCGACGATGCATCAAGGAAAGAGCTTAGATTAAACGAAGAATAATCACGACATGCATTGTAACAATGTTAAACTTTATTAAAACAGAAATTAAAAGAAGAGACAATACACGGCACGAAACTTAGTCTAGTGTTGTGATTGCGCTAAGCCGAGCGCGATTATGAGCTCTGGTTAAGTACAAACACGTACTTGACGCAGATTAATAACTTAAGCGTGGCGCCATCGTTTTTCGTTTGGGCGGCTTCGGCCCGTGGGACCGGAAGTATCAAGGTTAAAAAGTAAACGTTATAATTTTAATGTATGAGGTGGTATTAACGTGTTAGTTTATTAAAGAGACGAGTGGTAAAAATGTAAATAGTCAGTGTATATTAAAATCACTTTAAATATAAGTACAGAGATAGCGTATGTCAATCGTAACCGTCGCTTGCTCAATTCTACCGTAGGGCTCGCTATGATAATTGGCTACGATGATCGCCATACAGATACTCTTCGTAATGATAACTCATGTGCCGCTGCATGTGGCTTATTAAAGCATTCTAAGCAAAGATTTGGTTTCGCTTTACAGGAATTACAAAAAGTGACGACCTGTTTCGTTAACTTTCTAGCTGTATTGCGCCCGAATGTTCTCTTGGATTTTCGTTATAGCATTCAGAACAATATCTTCGGACCTTGTTCTATCGACTTCTTCTACCGACCCGGATTGGTATTTCTTCATCTGAATGCCGCGAGAGGAGCGCATCTGCCCATTATTTGCAAAATGTCGTAATTGACATTTCGCTTTTTGTTACATCTTCAACAAGGCATTCATAGCAGCGGCATTTGAAAAAAGCTTGATAGCCAACTTTGTATGCCATTTTACTGTCTTTCTCAACTCGTTTGATCAGAAAGATCAACATTGGTTTTTCCTGTATTGTATTCAACGATCATTTTTGGTTTGCAATATGATGGGCGTATTACATCCGCTGCAACAAAACGCCATTTGAAGTCCCGTCGGAGAGACAGGTTCAGGGACACCGGGATGGTGCCATAAGTCGCGATGCCTGTCCCGTTGGCCACGAACAATTCATAATCGTGTTTGTTCGCGGATCCGCGTAGTTTATTTCGCGGGTACACGCATAAGTCGACGTCGGTGTCCTCGAGGAAAGAAATCCTTGAACTCCTGTTCGTCACGAAAATACGGCGGAAAAACGTTCGGAAATACATTCGTCACGAAAAACTTTGAAAAGTTCTGTGCTTCCAATTGACTTACCCTGTCGTGCGTCCTGTCCGAGGCGCAGTTTGGTTGTTCGCTAGCCGCTGCGATTAGTCCAAATTCCAGGCGTATTTCGTGAATCCTGTCTACCACCTCGATCAGGACGCTTGGATTTGTTTTCCTCGTGGCGGCCAAGATCTGTTGCGTATTCCCCGGAAGACGGTTCTTTCAGAGCGTCAGAACGAAGTCGTCCGAGACTGTTGGGGTAGCCAGTATTTTCAAGTTCCTGTAGAACTAGGACGGCATTCTATCTCCAATTTTTTGGCCCTCGAGCAACTTCCACATTCTTATGTTGCCCGAACAGCTTGATGAGTCGCCGGCGGGTCGAGCACTATATCCTCGACTTGTTCTAAATATCGTTCCCCGAAGTTCGCGATAATGGCGGTAAATTTCAATTTGTCACTCGTGATGCGCATGGTCTCTAACTGTGCTTCCAATATGACAAACCACAGCGCTATTCTTTGAGACCATAGTAGAGGTACGTGGGATAATTGACCAACTGTGTCTACACTGTCCGTGGCATCCGTTGCGAGCACTTCTCCATTGGCATTCGGCAACAATTTGTCAACATTTGTCGGACACTCGTGATCTACAGAAACGACGTTTATGTGGCACGAAAACGCGTTCACCTCTCTCGTTAACCGTTCATCACGCGATTTCGATACTGTTCTGATTCTCACACGATAATGATTGAACTAGCCGTACGACTACTGTCCTGAGTTTTCCCTCGTTTCCAATTATATAGCGAGCTGACGTCCTCGGAAGAGAAAGCTTTCTTCCGAGGTGGGGATGGAGAAACCCGTAAAGTGAAACCATAAATTTTCCTCGAAGGCCTGTGCGGTTTATAATAAGTCCCAGGGTTTATTCTTTTAGGGTGTTCTGACCTGGGACGCAGGTCTTTTATTTTTGTATTCCAAAACTGCAATTTCATTACTATTTTCTGTAGCGGTAGCTCGATTTACGAACTATTTGAAGTGTACCAATCAAATGCATGTTTCTTTTAGCTTATTCGCCAAGTTCAATACAAATTCGCTGGTGTACCAGTTATCAGTACGTAAGCATGGCCTTTTTAAAACACATCCTTATATAAAGCCATTACAATATTTGATGGTGCATTTTGCTTGTGCACATCTTTTCTCGAGTGGACACGAAAACTGTAGGTGTATCCACAATCACAGTACAATTTAAATATTTGTATGTCATACTTACGCTTCTTCTGTTTCAAATATTGTTTGAATATGATTTGTCCGTGGAATGGGATTAGCGGTTCGTTAATGCATAGTACTTCAAATGAATCATAATATTTTTAAAAATTTCTATTCGCTTCGTCTATGATGGTTTGAACTTTTGACAGACGATCAGATGCATCAACTACAGTATTACCTATGAAATACAACATTCTCCACAATATTTCAAATCGGTCAAAAGTAACTCACTCGATAAATCGTTACGTCCTTTTGCCCTCAATATTTTAGGTATGTGGCGGCACTCGACAGCGAACTTTTCCAACGGTTTCTGTCCCGTGGCTCGCTACACAAAAATCCTATCCTTCGGTAAGATGATTGCTAAAGACTAGTACGTTCCCCTCGGAATATTTTCAGCTAGCCTATGTATGCGCTGTAAACCTTAGGATTTTTAGCGGAGGTCCTCCGAACGAACAAACAGTCCGTGTTTTAGTTTCCCCTACACTTATTACCTACTACGGTAAGATATGGGAAATCTGCTTTTTCTCACATACGATGCTTCCCGCTGACAACTTTCCCTCAAGGGTGGTTAGCATCCTTCCCTAACCGCCAACGAAAAAATTAACCAATTAGCAACAACGTCCACTTCCCTCACTTTCCGAACGAAGGCTTCCCTTGGCGAATCCGATGATTTCGTATCCTTAGACACACCCTGTCATAGTTGTCCTCCGCAGCATCATCGTGACGAAAAGTCAGTCGTTAGACGCAGCCAGAGTGGACAGAAAACTAGAGCTCCGGGACGCATCTTTGAGCTCCGGGACGCATCTTTAAGCTCCGCGACGCATCTTGGAGCTTCGCAACGCATCTTTGAGCTCCGGGACGCATCTTACAGCTTCTCGACGCATCTTTGAGCTCCGCGACGCATCTTTGAGCTCCGCGACGCATCTTTGAGCTCCGGGACGCATCTTTGAGCTCCGCGACGCATCTTTGAGCTCCGGGACGCATCTTACAGCTTCTCGACGCATCTTTGAGCTCCGGGACGCATCTTTGAGCTTCGCGACGCATCTTTGAGCTCCGGGACGCATCTTTGTGCTCCGCGACGCATCTTTGAGCTCCGGGACGCATCTTTGAGCTCCGGGACGCATCTTAGAGCTTCGCGACGCATCTTTGAGCTCCGCGACGCATCTTTGAGCTCCGGGACGCATCTTTGAGCTCCGCGACGCATCTTTGAGCTCCGGGACGCATCTTTGAGCTCCGCGACGCATCTTAGAGCTTCGCGACGCATCTTTGAGCTCCGGGACGCATCTTAGAGCTCCGCGACGCATCTTAAAGCTCCGCGACGCGTCTTGTGCAATCATCGTCCGAGCACGCTCCGAACACTCCGGTTGATCGACACCGTATCGTACCGATTAAAGACCATAGGCGAAACGCGAACCGTTAGCGATTTTGTGAGCTCCACGCAAAGTGTGTATAGAGAGTGTTACTAATAAATATACTGTAAACTGGACTCTGTTATTTCTTCAGTATTTACCACGACCTATCCACCTCAGGTATTATGGGGAACATAATCGTAATCACAAATCTTTTCGACAATAATTCCTGTGAAAATTGCTTTGTAATTCGAATATCACACGGAAGCAACGAATTATAATTTTCTTCGCTCCCATGGTCTTGAACCTTTCGTATCTTTATTCTTACTGATTGTCTCTTCGTGGTCGCCTTTTTACCATTTCCCATCTGATTATCTTTAGTTTATACTTTATATACTTTTGCATTGGCTATGCCATTCGCATAGCCCAAACACAAAGTGAAACACAATCGTCACCGCGATATGTGTGTTATGTTTTGTTTATACTTTATAACCGAACATCTCGTCGAGTGATCGCCGCAGTGTGCCGCCTGGCAAGCAGAGCAAACGTGTAAACGCACGACGTGCGTCTTCGAAGTCCATTCGGCTTTATCTTTCTGCGTTTGCCGACAAGGTCCTTCATGGAGATGGGCGACCAGATTTCGTCCATTCTCATAATCTCATTACTTGTGGCATCGTGATTCACGAGAGTGACGTTAGAACCGGACTTTATATAATAAATACCACTGATTGACGATCTAAGAGCTCCACGGTGAAGCCGCTCCTCATAACCCCATTTCCACCGACATAGTCAGGTCGATGAGCTTTCTCAGACATTTATTGTAAAGCTCCTGATATCTACTAAACTCGACTGTGGCCCGTTTATTATATATTATTTCGTGTTTGTTGGGTTTTTACCTTCTTTTGGTTTTTGGCTCCGTTATACGTTTACTCTTCAAAGTTTTGTCATCAAAGTTTTTCGGGCCTAGATCCCTCTTCGAGCCTGATCTTTCTCCACAATTTGCATATTTGATTATTTGATTTGAGCCATCAAAATCCATAGTGCGTAGTAGGCCTTCATTTCGTCGAATCTATTTGTTTCGAAACGATTTGTTTCGATAACATGTATTTCCCAAAATTTGTAATGAAATATAGTAGGAAATAACTCTAATGATCCTGGGTAGTCGCTTAAATGATTTAAAACAGATTCTTTTATGCCACGAGTCTCAGAATAGTTCCACACGACTAATGTGTCTTTCGCCAAAATCCAAAATGCCAAATCCACGATACACGTGATTTTTTTTGTACTGTATGTTCCTCTTCGCTATCGTCATCTATAATTAAACTTTTCTACGCATTTTGATTGGTACAATCCCGTCGCTGTCACTGGATTCTTCGTCACCGCTAACATATAAACGTATCGTATTATGCCCCTCTCTTAACATTACGTAAGGGTTTATTAAATTTTATTTCAAAAATTAAAGTACTAAACCATCAGTACGTTTGCTTTGTAACATAAATTATAAGAATCGTGACCAACTCTCGTGGCGTAATGCTAAGAATTAAACCACACTTGTAACTGGCAATGAGTTCTTTCTTCGGGTTCTTTGCTGCGGCAATTATTCAGATTTCAAATGTTTCAATCGTTGCCTCCCCAATCAAATTATTTTTAATATACAGAGTGTTCCACGCAACTGGAACAGGCTGTATCTCCTAAATGGTTGAAAGTAGGAAATGTCATAAGTGAAAGTTAAATGGTATCGGAAAATTGCATCAGAAAAATGCATCTGTACTTTTTTTAGATGGAAACCTATATATTTGATTGTCCCAATCGATGCTGTTCTTTGTGCTCTACATAAAAAAACTAATATACTTAGTTGCATATTATGCACCGCCTGCTACCATTTAACTTTCACTTGTGGCATCTTCTTCTATCCCTAACCGTTTAGGAGATACAGACACTTTGTATATGGCCCGATTTTCATTCCACAATTCAGAGGAATGAATTTACGTCGAACTTGGCTATATCCCTGGACTACGCTATGTACTTAATAAAAAACATGGATAGAACAACTAAGAGAAGTAAAGTTACGGCTCAGGGTGTTTCGGAGCCCCCAGGCCCCGTCGGTGTTGTGGTCAGCCAGAGACTGGGCGAGGAACGAGGAGAAGATGATCGGTCCCAGGGCCGCCTCTGTTTCGGTAAGTGCGACCAGGCACCAAATAAAAGTGTCGGAGGGGGAAGATGTCGATAGAACACTTGAGGAGATAATAGTACACACGTACGCTGGGAGAAGAGGTGCTAGATTGGCCGGTTCTCGGAAGAAAATAGGGAAGGATGAAGAAGGAATGACGTCCTGGATGGTAGAGGGGAGACGCAGAAGAGTCGTGATTATCGGACTTCGAGACGTGAGAGGGCTGTTGAAGAATCTCAAAATATTGACACTCAATATGGATGGGATGCTGAGAAGAGTTTCAGCATTGAAAAAGGGGGATTCTACGCTTATGAAATTAAGTTGTGAGAGCGCACTGGAAATCAAGAAAGTGAGGGAGTGGATCAACTTTAACGCTGAGACGGATGACGAACAGAGTGACAGTAGATCGGTCGCGACGCAGATGATACCAACTGAGCAGAAGGAGAGTAACCAACGAAGTCCAGTTCTGGGCATGCATAATAGCATTTCCCCTCCTCGATTAAAAAAAAAGAGAAAAAGGGTTCCGCTTGTGATAGTGGAACCGTTCAGCGTTGCTCAGAGAGGGCTCCGGGATGATGGGGGTGTTGAGAAGGTCTTCGATTAGTTTCCACCCCCGATAGTTCTTGCCGAAGATTGGTAATTGGATATGGAGAAATGGTGCGGTTCCAAACTTCCCAGCAGGGCTCTTCTGCGCTAGTAAACTTCTGTAAGAAGGTGTCAGCTTTGGAATTTTTTAAACTTCGTGGCAAATGGAGGGAACAGGCCTTCTAGTCCAGGTATGAATCGTCGATGATAGAAAAATAGTACAAGACGAATTAGTTGTGCTTCCTCACTTCGTCGAAAGCGAAACCTTTCTTCCTACAGCAAAATTCGTGGAAGAGAACCGCAAAGTGCTTTAGGAAAGAAGGTGTTAGACATTGTCAAACGTATCGTTTGCAACAAAACCGAGGGTAAAATAAATGTACCACGCTGGAACACATGAGACAGTATGAAGTTCCGCATATATTTTTAACGTTACTCGTTGATTTTTTAATCTACCGGGTGTTTACATACACGCGTCACAGGTCATGTGTGCGTAGAAGGATACAGTTTTGATCTCCACCACTCTAAATTTTCCATCCTTGCTAGGAAAGGTATTCGAAGCTGCCTTTAACTCTCACTGACTATGAGGAAGGGGGGTTTTGTAACAATACTATACATCCTATCTTTAGTTGCGCACATGTTATTTGCCACTTGTAACGTTCCTGGAGGTACTCAACACAGTCCTTAGACCAATCTCTACATACGCTGGTTTACAGGACTTTCCAACGAAGTAATGCGTTCATCTGCTATTCCTCCATTGAGGGCATTGGCAATGAATTCATGGAGCCCCTACACTACACTCCTCGTCAAAGAGATAGCCCCTGTGACCTATCTTTAATTTCTCAATGACGCGTGTAAAATTTGTCATCTGTAACGTATCATATCAAAACATTATGAGCTCAGGATATGCGGCTTGCTGGGAGTAAGTCACAATGCCATAGATGTTTTTATACAACCAAGAAAAACTATTCCAAACGAAGACCGAAATGATAGCACACTCTGTTAATATGTTTTGAAATTGCTCAGTAGTTCATGATCTATCAACGAGTAAAAGTTACAGTGCAATTTTATATAAATTTGTAAGTATGGGACGCGGAAAAAGATTAAACGAATCTGAAAAAAGCAAATTCTAGAACTAAAACAGCAACAGTTATCGGTAGCAAAAATATCGAAAGTAATAAGAAGAAGTCGTAAAGTAATACGCAATTTCTTAAAAAATGTTGAAGATTATGGCAAAAAGAAAAATTCTAGTCGGCCGTCATCGTTATCCGATCGTGATAAGCGAGCAATTTTGTGTGTATCTTCAAATTCGTAGTTAACAACAAAACAAAGAATGGAAAAATGTAGTGTTAGTGTCAGTGTTTCAAGTGTTCGTCGAGTTCTACTATCCTGCAAAGATATTAAGAGGCTAAAATTGGAAAAAAACCTTCGTTAACAACGAAGCACAAAGTATAACGTTTACATTTTGTAAAAGAAAGAATGTATTGGAAAAAGAAATGAAGAAGGGTACTATCTTCAAACGAAAAAGATTCAACTTGGATGATCCTGATGAGTTCGAACATTATTTTCATGACACAATTGCTGACAATGTCGGCAATTTGACGACAAATGGGAGGAGGCAGCGTGATGGTTTGGGCCGGCATCGGTTATTTTGGCAAGACGAGTACTAAGTTCATCGTTGGGAGAATGAATAGTGTCCGATACATAAATTTAATCAAAGAACAAATAAATAATCATGCAGAACGCACTTCTGGACCTGATTACATCTTCAACAAGATAATGCATCTGTACATATATCGAGATTGGTCCAATCATATTTTAATGAAAATAATATATCCATTTTGCCGTGGCCTGCACGCTCCCGGGACCTTGATATTATTGAAAATTGCTGGGCAGATCTTATTCACGACGTATACGCGAATGGAATGCAGTATCAACACGTTCGACAATTAAAAAAAGCAATTGTACGCGAATGGAATACTTTAAGTCAAAATTACATCCAGAAACTATATAAATCGATACCAAATCGTACAATAAAAGTAATAGAAAATAAAGGGGGATGTACCCATTATTAAATAAGTATATATGTTTAATAAGTAATTATTGCTAGTTAGAATTTATGTTGATTATTATTTTCTTATTGTAAATGTGCTATCATTTCGTTCTTAAAATAAAATAGTCTTTTTCGTTACACACTAAACCTCATAATATTTTTAATTATGTTCAACGAACCGCATATTCTAAGCTTATAATGTTTTGATATTATACGTTACAGACCAAAAACTTTACACGCGTCCTTGAGAAATTAAAGATAGCACACATGGGCTATCTCTTTGACGAGGAGTGTAGAAAGTGAGCGGATATAAGCACTTTCGGACAACTTAGGCAGACATACAAACGTGCCAACAGACGAAAGTTAAGACTCACCCCTATTTTACAAAAGAGACCTGTAATTTTACTGAAGAGACTTACAGAGATCCCACTCGTCGACTTTACAACTGAGAGCTTTATCGCTTGATTTTGCTGCCTGTTTGCTGACGGGTGCTTTGCTCTATTTTCTGGCCAACAATCAATTGGCTGTCCCGACTCGCAATTCCTCTAGTTGTTGGTTTATTCTTTGAAATTCCCGCATGCTTCCGTCCATTCCTCCTATAACTGCGCGTCGTATCTCCGTGTGATCGAGTGGACTAAGACTGGATCCCACTCGTCGGCTTTACAATCCAAAGCCACGTCTATTTGAACGTCACGGTCAATAGTCAGAGGCGATTTAAATAACCTCTGTAGCAATGAAGAAATTGATATTTGTTTATTTCCATAATTTTTCCTTCATTATTCTCCACGTGATTTCATAATTATTCCCTGACACATTGAGGTTAGATCACCGTCATGCGTAGTTCATTGTTGATAGACGTAAATAAGTATTGCGAACGCATTCGTCAGAGATTAATTTTCTACCACTGCTGTTTTAAATAAATCCACAAAATCTTTTAACCGTAAAAATCTACTTGAAATTTTAGCAGTCCTTTCTCCGAAGGAGCTTTTAGAGCTATACGTAGGCTTCCACGCGACGCCGAACATTAGATTTTACACGAAACCAACACGCATAGAGAGAACGCACGCGATGTAAGCACAACAAAACAGTTTATGTGAACCGAATACAGTTATTATGAAACGATTAGTGATGATATTGAGAATCAATGGCGATGAGAACAATTACTGCCCGTCATTGAACACTCACCGACTCGATTTACGCTCAAAGTGCTGATCGTGGCCCAAAATACGTCTTACCCCTTAAGGATGAAAGAAAAACAGATGCGACGATTTGGACGGCTTGTCTTTAACATAGGCAAATAATGCGTACCAGGATCAGGATTCAGCTTCGTTGAATTGCGTAGACTTGGCGGATTTGTCGTCATTGACATACTTCAATGTTCCATAACTAATTTCTGAAGCTTCATTCTAAAAAACTTTTCTGCGATCTAGTTCTACGTTTCTTCTACAACCTCCCCAATGTCGTCAGTCTTGTTGGCAGCGAAGTACTCGATCTGTCACTTTATATCAGCGAGGAAAAGAGTCATTAGCTTTCGTGTTTCGTCATGGTCTTCTCCTGATTCTTCAGTCTCGGTGTACGAGGTTCATCCCCGATCTCAACATAGAGCAGGTGAAATTTTCTTCACCTCTTTTCTCAAGCTTGGACAGTGCTCTACCAAACTGTTTCCGGTGAAAGAACTACTTCTCCAGTAGGTCGATAGCTTTCGACCTGACCTTTTTTACTAGACATCGAAGCAATAAATTTAATTTTTAACCCTTTCGCTTCGGGTGCCGCTTATAGGCGGCGCTCGCCAGATGACCTGTGGGTACGAGCGTCGTTTATAGACGACATCCACGAAATGACCTGGGTTCGGCACCCCATATATCGGGCATACATCAATGTTATTTAAGACTTAGGAAAACGTATATACAGCAACCACGCATACTGCGCGCATTTCTGGCGCGCGCTTCTGTTCAGTGACATTATTTCAGCGGACTGGAATGCCGAAGCGAAAGGGTTAAAGAATTGATTTCAAAAACAGATGGTTAAACATTTACATACTAAACGATTCGCATGCTCTTACATAATATTTTTTAACGATGTCAAAATTCAAATAAAAAAGACTAATTTAAAATAGACAAATTATTTTAAACATTGTTATTATTGTTTACGTTACATATTTGCTCATAAGCACAAAGGCGTATTACAGTGGATTTTATTGAAACATGGTAAACATAAATATGATTTACCAGTACAACTATCGCAAAATGTTGCAACTTTCATGGTAAAATTCTTCACCGTTTGTGAACCAAACATTTTTACGTTATTTTAAAAAAATTCTACAGCGCCTTCCTACTGGATTAAAGATAGCCTCCTTTTCTTTAGTTTCATGGCGATTTCTCTTTGGTGTTATGGGTAGAGTATCATTATTTCAGGACATCAGATATGTAGCTAATTTTTTACTAAATTCGAGGCTTGATGTTTTATTATATGTAAGATTATTCTATACAATCCATGCACTTGTAATAGCTGTGTTTAAGCAAACTTCAAATATAATTTTTTTTTTTGTACTACTTGGTCGATTTTTGTAAAGGACTGCACCACCACATTCGATCAGAGACATCTACATAAGACTTTCCATTATTGTAATTTATGACAATTTTTGATTTTATGTGATCTAACCCCTTTTCCGTACAAAGGCACTTTCAGCAAAGTGCTTCGTTAATAATAAAAGAACATCACGCTTGTCTTTCCATTTTAACATAGTTAATCCATCTTTACTTTCTTTCGTAATGTACTTATCTCGCTGTAAATTTTTGCGACCAGATCTTTTGGAATTTGGCATTGGAATTTTTTTATCTCATCGCTCCAATTAAATGAGTATTTTCAGTAATTAATTTTTTGTCTATTTCGATACATGTGTACCAATTATTGATACACAATGACCCTTACCAAATATATTTCAGCAAAATGTCATAACTACATTTGTAAGCGTCGTTCTTTCTGCATCTGCTTCTTTCCGCGATAAATTTGAAAAGCGATTCTGTATTCTGCACCCGCACATAATTTAAATATTTGTATGTCCTGTTTGTGTTGATTTTGCTTTATATATTGTTTAAGAATGATGCCACCTCGAAAGGGAATCAGAGATTCATCCACACAAACAGTTTCGCCTGGATCGTAATACTCCTAAAAATTTTCATTTAACGTATTAATTATTTCATACAGACGGTCGTTCACATTTTGATTTTCATTATCACAAAAATACAACATTCGCAATAGGAGCTCGAGACAATTTCTTGACATTATTGAAGAGGGAAGATCTTGTGCATAAGCTGGATTTTTGTACCCATATAGATGAATTTCAGGAAGCTAAAAAGTTTGACTGCCATTTCGCATGGGGCTATATGCCCCACTATGCGATTAACGCGGTATGCATGATATTAAGAAGTCGATACGTGTCTCAAGAAAAAATTTTGTTCAATTCTACGTTTGATAATGAAAATTCCAAATGAATGACTTGGACAAATAGTTCAGCGTGGGGTGTATACGTTATATACGCGTATAGAAACAGGTGCACCGCAGGATTGACATTCGCACGTTGAAGTTATGCAAGAAGTGCTACCGCAATATAAATCTAATTTACACGCAGTTCCTTCAATTATTTACAATTATGATTTACAATTATGACCGCCGTGACAGAACAGCATTAGTTTTCGCACAATCGACTATACAGAAAATTTACATAATTGTTGTATCTTTGTGTAAATGTGTCTCGTCGCAGTCTTTGGATCCCGCAAAGCATTTTCGTTGGTGTCAATGGGAAGAAAACACAGTTCGACACTGAATACACTGAATTGACACGCATAAATCACAGTTTACTCCAATAACTTTATACAGAAGCTAGTTACACTGGTGCGTATGTATAAATTAAGTACGCGATCAATCTAAGGGTAGAAACTCGGTAAAGAGATGTTGATTGTTCTAAAGATAGAGAATAAAGTGAAGTCTAGTGACGATGTTGTGGCGGAGGAAAGCTAATAACGGGTGTGTCTAAAGACACGAGATGAACTGATTCGTTAAGGAAAATCTTGGCTAGGAAAGTGAGGGCAATAGACATTGCTTCTGGTTGGATAATAAGAAGGTTGCTGAACTAAGAAGGGTCTTTGTCGCCCTCGAGAGAAAGTTGCTAACGGAAGATACCGAAAGTGAGAAAAAACAACTTTCCCGTATCTACCCGTAGTAAACAATAAACCTTAGAAAACAATTTAGTAAAAAGATATTTGTTTGGTCTGAAGGACCGTAGCTAGAAAATTCCTGAGATTTATGGTAGATCCTTAAGGCTATTGAGGGAGATGTGTAGACATCTGTTTGTCATCTTGTCCGCGGTGTGTGGCCTGGTTTCTGATTTGGATTGAGATGCGGTTGATGTCTCACGGGTTACGTTATCCGCTCCGGGATGACATTTGATTATTCGCGCAAGTTGCCACTTGCACGGAGGTGCAAGGGCGTTTCGGAGAAGAACGATACGACGAAACTTCTCAAGGGGATTCGCGATGCGCTATTTTGCCTGTTGTTGAAGCGAGTAAATATAAAATCATTCAGCTACGTTTTCCAAATGTTTCGTATAATTTTGTCAAGAGTTGCCAGTTAGTTAAACGCGAATCGTGTACGTCGAGAAGAGTCGCTGACGAAATTGTAGTGATCGCCGTGCCGATAAGAAAGTGACCCGACGTCAGTGCTGTATAATCGTCGATATTATCCGAAAACGGGGCTATCGGACGGGAATTCATGCATGCTTCTATCTGACACAAAACTGTGGTTTGCTGCTCAAAAGAGAAAGTGTACGCACTGATTATTCGTTTTAAATGGTGTTTCGTGCTTCGAATTCCAGTTTCTCACAGCCCGCCGAAATGCGGAGCTGAATAAAGTTGTGGAATAAAGTTCCATACTACTTGATCATTCGCGAGTTTGCTGAACAGTTTCGGGTCGTGTGTTGCGGCTCGGAACGCAGCGGTCACTTCTTTATCGGCGCCCTGGAAACCAGTTCCATTATCGCTATATATAGCGATCGGTGACAAACGATCGTAGCACACGGGAAACGCATACACGTTGTATGTGCACGGCGCGATTTGCAATGTATATAAAACGACATGTTGACATGTGACTTTGTCAATTTGTGTACTCGACCAGGATTCATTCGGACAGGGATAGGGCCCGCATAATCCACGCCGCAATGTAAGAGAACATTTTTTGCACGAGTAACACGCATCGACGAATGATCTCTCATCAATTTTGACGTAATTGTCACACGCATATAAAACTTGACGAACGGAACCCATAATCCTTGCCTCAAATTTGACAGCATCAATTGAGGGCCTACATGTAGCAGCTTCATATGCAGAAGGTTAATTTAAAGCGAAACTAGAGGATGCGTTGCAAGTATAATAGTACGTCTGCTTTCTTACGAAGCCGTCCTCCAAAGTGAACAGTCCTTTCGGATCTAGATACTGGTTTAGAGAAATTAATGGGCTTTGTCGCGGGAGAGGAAGCTAATCTCGCAGATGCTGCAATTCGACTGGATGCCAGACTCGGACAATTCTCCGATTGACCCTCTTTTGCCGATAAAGTCAATTGGGATACTTATGGGACTACTGAAGTTTTGCGATGAAACGCAACATATATGCAGTCACCCGAAGAAGCTTGGGCCAAGTAGAAAATCCCTAAAATTCCACGGTTTTGGCGAACTTGTCGTATTAAAAGCGACAGGTACATGTTCCTTCAACGAATCCGCTGTCTAGAGCTGCAGTATCTCGCAAGCAATCGTCTCAAAATCCATGACGATTTGAGCTACCGAGGGCCATACCGTTTCACCATAATGAGTGACTCATAAAATGCGGACTGTCCATTCCACGAGAGACATAGTCAGCGGGATTTTCCTCAGAATGAATATGGCGCCATTGACATTGTGGCACGGTTCCTGAATATCTACGGCGCGGTTTGCGTCAAACGTTTTCTAGCGAGAAGCGGGTTGACTTAACCATGCGAGTGTAATCGTGGAACAGAACCAACCATGCAACTCGCATTTAAAATCGCCGAAAGAAGCTCATATGGATGCCATCAAACGAGAAAGAAGTAAAACTGCACATAATTCAAGTCACGGAATTGTTAATGATTTGAACGGAGTCACTTTAAACATAGCAACGAGAAGACAGGTGGCAATATCGACGTTGTTGTAACGCGAAAGTAAACAACAGCCATGCAGCTTTGTTTTAAGAATTAGCAAGCCGTGTCCTGTCCATTAAGGTAGAACCATATAACGAAGGAGAGGAGCTCGTTCCGGATGATATCGACTCGACCACATTTCTACAACTAGAGATGTTGCATCAGAATTTTCTACATGACAATAACAGGAGAAGCCGATACCAGTGGAAAATATTGCGATCGTTGGAAGAATCTCCCATTTGATTTTTGGAATGACGTTATTAGTAACAATATCGAAATGAAGAGACCCCGTATCGGGATTCCAATTTATACCGAGGACCTTTAAACTGTTGTCGGGTAACAACGCTTTACCGGCTGCGAGACCGTGATCCCCGAGGGATCAATATCCGCTATTAACGCAGGGCAATTAATGATCCATTTTCGCAATTTAAACACACCTTTTCTCAACAGAACAGGCACGCGATTACGAGTTCGACGTGCTAACTGTGGATCGTCCGCACCGAACACGCAGTCATCCACGTAAATTTGATTGTGAAGAACTAGCGGCTAGAGAATGTTTCCACCTTCGTCTTTCGCGAGTTCTTGCACTGCGAGATAAGGAGCGGAAGCAGTATCGTGCGTAACTGTCAAAAGTCGATAGTGTGGCAATGGTTTCGATGAAGAGGGTCGCCACGGAATCCATTGATAATCAACATCCTTGAAATCTACCAAAGTATATCTTCGCAATGTGTGCGATAAAGTACCGGCAATCGAAGAATTACTGCGGCTAAGTCTGTTTGCAAATTGGAGCCGATCAATGAGTGATCATTTAACGATTTACCGCTCCCCGTTTTTCGAGAAGCGTTGAAAACTACTCGAAGACGTTATGTAGCGTTACGTTCACGAATGACTACGTAATGCAATATGTACACGGTTTGAAGTGCCGGAGCTGGTGAAGAATCTTTTACTTCAATCATATACACACATAAGAACAGAATAATCCGCTGAATGCTCAGCATTTCGATGCAAACGAGTTTCCTGTCGTAGAAACATGTTCGTCCCCGTGGAAAGTGAGACCCCAATATCAATGGGAGATCTCTCAATGAAGGGTAACCGATGAATATATTGTCAATTCGCAGGACGAGTCTGCGTGCGTTGAAAGTATTTCTCGCACTGTTGTTGTGCGGGAGAGAGACGTGTGCCGGATGGCAACTCCTCAACTTCCCAAATTCGTCCAAGTTCGGTATTTAGATTCAACGAGACGTTGCAATGGACGCTTACGATAGAAGCGGAAGAACCAGACCATGACGATGAAACGAAACCAAAAAGGATCCAGCTCAAAGTGATATTTAGAGCCTCAGGCACGTTCACCGTACCCTTTCGCAAAACATCTAAAAGAAATAATCCGTACTGATCCGCACAGGTAACTAGATCTATTGGATCCGAACTAAAGGGATTTTCGTCCGCCTGTAGCGGCACATGAGTTAGAGAACGATTCAAATCATGTTGTTTTGCCTCGGAGTATCAAGATCCTTAGGATACACGCAATGCATGAATAAATAAACTCCGGGCAAAGCAATGTCGCCGCTACAACAACCGTTGAACGAAAACCGAATTCGAATTTTCCGACTCTCCCCGACCATTATAAATAAACGGATACGATTGCGAGCGAATCAGTTATACGAGTTATCCATCAGTTTTCAAGCAATTATCTATCAATTACCAACGAGTATATACCCAGTATCTGTCAGCGTCAACGAGTTATCTACGAGTTGTCAGCGAGCGATTATGCACTATCTAGCAAATACGTTTGTACGAGCCTCTCACGACATCATTTATATCTATTAATTTATTTATTTATAATATCCATTAATATATTTGACGGGTTGCAGCAGTATGTTCTCGTTACCGATTTACTAATCCTCTACGAGTCCACTACATGCCAATTCTAGTTCGCAAACGTGAGAGACTTTGATGTAATTGTAACGCGACCTAATAGGTAATTCTACAACGAACGCAACACGTAAGCAGTCATGGAGTATACAGACTCAGTTTTACACGAAACGGTGGTAAACGTAGTTGAAGAGAGACCGCGTCAGTGTCAATTCCAGTGATACATACTGAGACGCGAGAGCGCGGGAGTCGTTGTGTTAAATTCTCGGAAATTGTAGAAACAACCGAGTATTGATAGAGTAGAGAACGAATCTTCTCCGAAATTCCAGACGTTAATCGCAGTTCGATCCATCCAGTTGCAAGCAGGTCTTGTTACGTTGCAACGACTCGCGGAATGAGGCCAGACGTGAACTGAGATGTATTATCGACATTATTGATCGATAACGCAGAGTTGGTCGATGACGCAGAACCGTTTAATGACGCAGTCGAATCGTAAAAATGCAACAAGTGATGACGACGTTTTTCTGCTAATGATACAATTATACGAAGTAGTACATTTTCTTGTCGGCTGGTTCGAACTAAAGAATTTTTTATAAGAGTTTATTTAATATTAATTTAATCAAATCGTTTTGCGGCGGATTTACTTTTAATCGACGATCATTGTACGATCGTGTGATTCGCTTTACATCGTTCACACGTCCTCTTTGCGACCGCGGCTCCGTGTGACGACACCGTGGCACGAAAATGACTGATTGGTTGCGAACGATTCTGCGATCCGAGATGCTGATACTGACGCGGACGGCGTGATTAATTGTAACGCGCGTATTCAAAATTGTAAAAACGTATCTAGATCACTAAATTTCAGACAAACTCCGACAATTACATAGTTTCAACTCCGAAGCTTTACGCGATGCAGAGTCCAGTCCTTTTGCTGAGAAGAAAATAAGCACGTCACTCCACGTGTCAACTCGACGTCGATATCGTTTGAGGTGTTAGACGACATACTGACTTCGTCGCGATAGCTTCGAAGTTGATGGACCGATTCAGAACGAAGTTGTGGAAAGTCATACAAAGTATGAAATGCATTGTGACTAACAGCTGCGTGCTTTTCGTGACCAGAAGATCCCACGCGACGTTAAATCCCGTATCTGCTATCGCGATGTTCGTAAAGAGGTCACTAGCCTAGCCCGGTAAGCAGGGAACAAAGGCTGAGAACGAGATACGTTGAGCAGTCCTTGGCGAGCGATGATCTTGGTTGAAAAACAATCTCGGAAGCTTTCCCATTCACTGATGGATCTAGAAAATTGCGGAAGATGAAGCGTAAATAGTCGATCCAAAACGTCAACTGGTTACGAAACACGTCCTGTTGGTGGATGCGTCGATGCAGTACCGATTGAGCCGGTAGCCTTCAAACGGGAAAGAGTTTCTGCCACGAAATCCGATGTATCCAGGTAAATCTCGTGTGTGGAGGACCCCCCCTCACCTACAGGGTAACACAGGTGCTCACCGGCCATGGGTGCTTCGGTGAGTACCTGCATCGAATCGGGAAAGAGGCGACCGCGCGCTGCCACCACTGCGATACTGGCGTGGAGTCGGCGCAACACACGCTGGGGGATTGCCCCGCGTGGGCTGTGCCGCGCCGCATCCTCACAATGGAAATAGGGCCGGACCTCTCGCCGCCGGCGATCTTCAACGCGATGCTGACGAGCGAGAGCGGAAGGCGCGCCGTCGTCTCCTTCTGCGAGCAGGTAATGCTCCGGAAGGAGGCGGCTGAGCGGGTGAGGGAGCGGGTCTCCCACCCGGAGAGGATCGGCGGGCGAGGTCGCGGCAGAGGCCGTGGACGCGCCCCGGCGAGACCCGGCGGGGTCCAATCTTAGGCGCTGACAAACCCAGCGCCCAGGGGCCGTCAAGCAGTTCGGTAGGGGATCCGGACTGCCTTGCACGGCGGCCCCCCGCGAAGTGCATCGGTGTGACATGACCTCACAACGCGACAACAGTTCTGAATGGACGAATCAAGATTGGGAGGCCCAGTGTTTGTTGCTTACCTGCAGTCCCAGGGCCTCCCTCGACCGCTACAGGGAAGGTCATCGTGGAGGTTTTAGTCGGTTGGAGTCCGACACTACCGCGTCGCTTCTCTCCTCCAGAGGCGATGCGGAGTCCGTGCGGATTTCCTCCACATAAAAAAAAAAAAAAAGGTAAATCTCGTCTAAAACCAAGAAGCGATCCTTCGTGAAATAATCCAAGCTGGTACGCTTAACTTCCATGGCAGTAGCAATGATTTTCATGTGCAAAATTTTGCATTCGGTGATGACTTTGCTAAGTCGTTCCAGTCGATTTCGAACGATGGCAACAATTAATTTGGTATTGCCAACCTTCTTGAAAATTTTCGAGGGCACTCAGGACAACGCGAGCTACGTCGTTTTGTTGTTGAAGAGGCGTCTTAAGATCATTCATGATGATCCCTTAGCGAATAGTATGTCTTATAATTCAGACTTCTGGCTTGTTCCCTTAACAATAATAAACGACAGATTGGTGGAATTAAAAAAACACGTTGGCAGATGATGGATGCTAACTGTTACGCCGCGTGGGACAATGCACACGCCATCCCTCGCTGTCGGGCCTTCTAAGGCCCACGTACCGTCATTCCGACCCACAATAAACCTAGGAACCCATCCTAAACCGAAACTTCCAACTTAAATGTTAAGACATAATTTTTAAATTAATCTCTTTTTTTAACGGAAAAAGTCGTCTATCCGGTAAATGACATCGGTTTATGGATGGTCCTTGGAACAGTCCTTAGGTTTATTACGCGTACGTGCAAATTACGGAGAAAGCACGTATTTACAGAACGGGAAAGTTGAGTTTTTCCCGTGAACAATGGCACCTACGAGCCACGTGTGTAGGAGACTTCCTTCTCCAATTTTCAGTTATTAACGTGAGCTATAATCCATGGGCATCGCGGATCGTTACCCTCACTTTCCTAACAAAAAATGTGAACAACGAATCCGCGTTCTTAGTTCAAAGGGATACCCCCCCACACCGAGCTTTCCTCCGTATTCACACGAAAACGAAAGTCAGTCTCTCTCAAGTTATAGAATAGCCGAATTCTCTGCATCCGCATACATCCGTCTACCACTCTGTATCTTAAATTATTGAAAATGTTTATGTCGGATTCGCGTTAGGGTTAGAGGTAAGGGCTTGCGAGGAATTGTCACTCGCACTTGCCATCGTGGTTTTACGGTAACACAAAGTTTATTACGCTGGTACAAATGTTACAGAATTGGTAAATGATCACGGTGGTTAGACATTAATGACAATAGCCTTAGTTTCGACAACGAATCCGCGGTTCACGGGATAACAAGTGTACTTTGTTCCGAAGTTTAAGCCGATCTCTTTATCAGCGTAAAGTATGAACTCGATTGCCAAGATGCTAAGTAACTCCTTAAACATCGTCCTTTCCGTCGCTATGACACTGCTGAGGAAAACTATGATGGGGTGTTTGTGACTCGAATTGTAGGATCCGTACGTGGCGAGCCATGGGACAGAGACCGCTGGAATCTTTTCTGTCCAATTTCGCTACAACTAATCCTTTTAAGGAGAGCTATACAATTACTCCATCCCCTTGTTGAACAAAACGCTTATCCCGTGACCGCGGACACGTTCGGCGACTGGTTGTCGTCTCGAGCCCAAGCTCATTATACAAATCTTGAAAAATATATTCGGATTGGGTCGTTGACAATTATTTAATTGCAGCTATGGTGGAATCTAGACTAAAGTGTTAGGGGATCTTCCCAAAACTCCAAAGGGGCTCCGGTGTCTTCTCATCTCCGACACGGCCATCCTGACTATCACACGTCCTCTGGTGAATCTAAAATATTGGGCTTTCCCAGCATTAGGTTCGAACTATCGTTATTTACAATTTAACTAAATGTCCAAATAAGCCAAGGGTCCAATTCATAACAAAAGTCTTGGACGGATGTTTAATGACAAAATAAAAGGAGACAAAGTCAGTAACGTTAGTATTTAAAGTGCTAGTTGCATTCTGTGAATCACCAGCCAGATCGCGATGGTTTACTGGACTATTTTCGATTTCGTACCCAAATGAATCTCATTTTTCCCGAATCACATGACCACACACAGAGTTACATTATCGCCCTAGGCGCACACGGCCTTTACGAGCGTTACGAAATTTACTGCGTTAAGTGCGACGGTCACGATCATCCTCTGAGATCCGGGTACTCATATCGTCGTGGTCACTGTCCCTACCATCACAACAGACATCCAATTCAGCGGGAATACAACTGTCTGGCATTTTTCTTAACCGACCATGACTGTCTTTGTATGATCTTTTTCCGTCTAATGTTTTTAAGATATATCTATCTCCTTCCAAAATTTCTTCTATTACAAATGGCCCCTTAAACTTCGGATCTAGTTTAGTTTGGTTTCTTTCCTCGTTTTTGCATAATACAAAATCACCGATGGTAAACCTAACCACTTTAGCTTTGGTTTTGTCAAATCTGTCATTATCGTATTTAGCGCTACTTTCTATATTTGCTATTGCCTATCGTCTTTCACCGGAGATATCCACCTCCTTTTCTTCGATATCGTCAGGTAGCAATAAACCGTAGGATCTTGCTCTTTTACCGATTAGTAATTCCAGCGGATTCGATTTAGTCACACGGTTGATGGTGCAATTCAAAGTCCGCTGTATTTCGCCGATCGCGTCCTGCCATGACCATCCTGTCGCTTCTGTGGTTGTAAACAGATTCTTCAGCGTACCCATAATGCGCTCTACCTGCCCATTGACCCTACTAGCACCGGTTGCTATTAAGTGGAGTCTGATATTCTTTCCTTGACAGAAATCTTGGAATTCTTTACTCATAAAATATCTCCCATGATCCGCTATTACCCGGCAAGGGCTGCCGAATAAAAATATAGCGGACTTAAGTGCTTTAAGGGTACTAAGAGAGTCTATTTTACGAATATGATGCAGGTATACAAATTTAGTGAAAACATTGACTAACACAATAACATATTCCTTCGAGTCATTTCTACCGCTTAATTGCCCGCTATGTCCATGTGAACCGTATGCCAAGGTATGCTGGTCTTAGGTATAGGATGTAATTCAGCTTGTATTTTATCTGAACTTACCTTCGAAACTTGACAAGCATGACAGTTCTCTACGAATTTACGAACATATTTCGCCATTCCTTCGAACTAGTAATATTCGTACAGCTTCTCGAGCGTCCCAACCTAAGTACATAACTGACTGGTGCACATGATTAATAATAGACCACATAAAACCTCTTGGGACAATGGGCAAGCAGAATGTTCTGCCGTTTCTTTGTATTTTCCGAAAAAGTTTACCGGATCGTAATTCGTAATTTATTAGCGATTTCTGAAATTTGAGGATTGCACCGCTAATAGCCAATCTCCTGAAATTTCGGCCAGATTAATTTCTTTCTCTTTGACTTTATTAACTATACTACGATCAATGTTTATGGGGTTTCGCGAAAAGAAATCTACGTGAGTCATCCGTTTACACGAATATTCGTTTACCTCCTCGATACATAATGTCGGAGGTAAAAGTTCGTAAGTGAGCCTACCACCTGTAAACCCTGTCATTTAAATTTACTTTATTGCTAGAAGCCTTCAAGGAATTGCAATCGGTAACAACGAGGAATTCTCGTCCGTGTAAATAGTGGCAGAAATGTTTGACGGCGTTTAAGACTGCCAACGTCTCTAGTTCAAACGAATGATACCTGGATTCCGCGGGGCTAGTTCTCCTACTGTAGTATTCCACTACCCTGTTTTACCTTCAACCTTATGCATTAAAATAGCCCCATATCCCTCCGAACTATCATCGGTATGTAATTTTATAGGATAATTAGGGTCAAAGATTATTAACGCCGGTTCATCGGTCAGGACGGAAATTACCTTCTGCCTTACCTTTTCGTGTTTATCTGTCCAATTTATGTTTTTCTTACCACAAGTAAGTATATACAGGGATTACTTGTGAAAATTTAGGGACCAATTTTCGGAAGTAAGAAGCTAAACCTATGAACTGTCTAAGTTGTGTGGCGGTCGTCGGTGCAGGTAAGGAACTCGGAGCTTGTACTTTACCCGGGTTAGGGCGAACTTCTCCGAT
This sequence comes from Bombus soroeensis, assembly GCA_014737365.1. NCBI lineage: Eukaryota > Metazoa > Arthropoda > Insecta > Hymenoptera > Apidae > Bombus > Bombus soroeensis. The sequence goes on along the minus strand of JACXIL010000129.1, from coordinate 24,292 downwards.
ACGAATTACATATCCAAGATATAGTATCGACGTCTTTAGGAATCAGCATTTAGAAAAATTGAACGAAAATCCGGCGCTCACGAGGGTATTTAACGCAATGTGCAACCTTTCTAGAGCTTGGTCTTTCGTGTCGCCGATAATTTGAACGTCATCCAGATAAACAACAACATACCAATAGGCGAAGTCGCCCAAGGCCTTGAGAATGGCCCTCTGAAAAACGGACGGTGTATTTTTCAATCCAAACGGCATCGTTATGTATTCGTATTGTCCGTCGGGGTAACTCGGAACACTCGGCAAGTAAAGGCATACGCTTTCGTTATGAATGTGAAGGTAGATCATCTGATAGCATATCGGCAAATAATACACCAGAAAACAAAACAATTCCTGTTATTCCCTGAGGCTTACTATAGGCCGCGTTCCTAACCCTCTCTCTGGATACTACAGTATCGCCGACAGATCGCCTGAAATGAACGGCAAAATACATACAATGTATAGTTCTAGAAACTCATAGTTCTAGAAACTTAGATTCGGCCGTTATTTGCCCATACAAAGAAGGTAGCATATGCGATCACAGACACAAACGGCGGCGTGACCCTAGCGCGGTGGGGGTCGTCTTCGAGAGAAGACAAAGGAAAAATCGAAGGGCGATCAGTCTCATTTCAGCTTCCAAACGGAATACCACGAGAAGTTCAGACGAATAAAATCCAAGTCGCTGAGTCTAACGAATATATCGAAATTATCATAAAGTCGGGTCGAATTTTAATAACGAATTAATTAATTGCATTTGTTTTCATTATAATTGCAAATATTGTTGGAAATGGAAGTTTATGTTAACCCTGTCAATTCAGTGTTACGATCATTTCTACTACCTCTGTTATCCTAATCGAAACAGATTAACGACTGACTCGCGGCGTCGATTACCATAATCGTAGCGAGAATTTACGTCTCTCGCTGACGCATTTTCTTCGCGATCGCGTCTCTCCACGAACGGTCGTAACATTTGGTCCTTTGAGCCGGATCACGTGTCAAGTGAAAAATTCACTCCAGTGACATCCACTACCATACTATACAACATAACCAACAACGGAACCACTTCAAAAAACGCGATTCGGATGGCTCATAGGGGGAGCAATCTCGGAATCATCGGCACACAAATTTCACGCATCCACGACGGTTTTATTTACGACCGCGCTCGTTTTTGGGAAATAGACGAAGGACCGCCCACTTCGCACATTTCGGAGGCGAAAGAACAATGCGAGGGACAAGAATACTTGGAATTAGGACGTATGATTCAGATTACAACGGACTACTCCACTGACGACGGATATTTTCTGCCACGTCACGGCGTGATCAAAGAGTCCAGCCGAAGCACAAAACTCCGAGTCGTGTTTGACGGATCTGCACCAAGCACCACCGAAGTTTCCTTAAACGACATACTTCATACGGAATCGAAACTACAAGAGGACTTATTTTTCATTCTCCTGAGATTTCGTTCTTATCGATACTTCCTTACAGGTGATGTTGAAAAATTGTACCGACAATTTCTTGTGCGACCAGAGGATTGGAAATTCCAACACATTTTCTGGCGTAATTCTAATGGAGAAGTTGACACTTAGCAACATAACACTGTGACGTTCGGGCTGTCAGCAGCCCCTAATCTAGCCATTCGGTGCCTTAAGCAACTAGCGGACGACGAGGGGCATCGGTTTCCACGAGTGGCGATAATCTTGCAACAAGATTTCCACGTCGACTATGTTCTCACTGGAGTTGATACGAGGGTCGAGGCAAGATCATTGAGAACGGAACTCACGGAATTGTTCAAACTAGTCGGTTTAAACGTTCGAAAATGGGCATCGAACGACCGAGAACTGTTACAAGGACTTTCCGAACAGGACATAAACGACAAGCTACTTCTAGGCGAATCTCAAACCTTAAAAACTCTATGCGTTGTTTGGAATTCCTGTGAAGATTCGATCCTACGTTCCGTCATAATCGGTCCTATCACCTCTCGAAGCACGAAAACAATAAGCAGCTCCGAAATCGCCAAGATCTACGATCCTCTTGGATTACTTGCGCCAGTGATCGTTCAAGCTAGGATGCTGCTCTTTGGACATTAAAAATCGATTGTCTTCCGGACGAATGTCTTCCGGCTGTCTTAAACACAGAATGGAACAAATACTATGCGCATTTGCTCTAACCGAACAACGTGAAGTTTCCACACAAAACCACAATCAAGTCCGCAGCGGAAATTGAGTTACACGGATTTTGTGACGCCAGCGAAGGGGCGTATGGGGCATGTATTTACCTTCGCACCATCCCTCCGGATGGTGACGTCTGGACACGACTCCTCATTGCAAATTCAAAGGTGGCTCCGCTCAAATCGCAAACTATTCCAAGGCTGCAACTGAGTGGAACACTTCTTCTCACATCATTGACTACTACAGTCCTTCGAGCCTTACCAAGCAATATTTCTCGGACCGTTTATTGGACTGATTCTACCATCGTCCTTCATTGGATTCATACATCACCCCATACGCTGTAAACCTTCGCCGCTAATCGTGTGGCAGAACTACCTCTGTTCTCTTAATCAAAACAGGGAAACGACTCTTTCGCGGCGTCGATCATCATAATCGTAGCAAGAATTTACGCCTCTTGCTGACGCGTTTTCTTCGCGATTGCGTCACTCCGCGAACACTTCCTAGTATAAGTGTAAGTAATAAGAATGAGAAATAGAATATATTTGGAATCAATATGGTGTGAAACAATAAATAGTATTTATTAAAAATAGTTGGATACAAAGGTCAAGCTAAAGTTAGTTATAGTATCATGTGTAACAAAAGATCAGCCCTACAAACCTCATCCTCATAATCGTGTTGAGAAAAGAACATGTAAACGCGGTGTTTATGCAATAGAAGTGCCACCAGAATGTATGACAGTCACGTTTGCAAATTTTGGTACTTAATGTGTTAAAAAAAAGATCCCCTTCGAAGTAAACTGAAATCCAGTAGATTTATCTACGTGCATTTGACATGAAATAAATAGTTCCATTTTTTAATAACTGGCTTCGAACACAAAAAGAAACCTACTAGTATTCATTTAAATAGATTGCGGTTGTGTTTCTAAGTTTTCCCCTCAGACAGAAGGGAATGTTCAATATACCACTACCATCAGTTGTATCTGACCCTATATTTGATAAAAGCATGTTCAAGTTCGTTATATTTGATATTCCGCGTTGAAACAGAATCAGTTGTTTAATTATACCATAAATATCTAAATATTTCAAAGATAATGTCAGATCTTGTGATGTGCGAGCTCAATCGCTCTAATATGTCGGTGGCTGGGGGTATGAAAATGATTTTATTATACGAGAAGATGGGAGAGGATGATACGTGAGTTAGATTTTCCAAGGAAAATAACGGACAAGTAGTTTGGGAAAGATTCGGTGATTTTGAACTCGCACGTGTACGTAATCAAGTATGTAAAATATTTAACGTTTGCGTAGAATATTACGCATTTTATATATTCTACATCTTTGTCTCGTTAATTTAATAATTTCATTTATGTTTATAAACAAGAAAAGTTCTCAGAACACTCACATATAGCATGCAGGAAGTAACGCAACCGGTGCAAGTATGTATTCAACTAAGAAGATCATCGAATGACGCGACGAGTAAACCGTTACCTTTTTAGATGTCTCCTGTCGATGCAAGTATCGCCACAATCGCTTCTCTACAAACGCAATCTAGGGTCCAAACGTTGAGGTAATTCAAAGCTTTTGTATAGCTATTGTTTAAAACGTAACACACCTGGAACAATTTCAATACGTTATAGAAATCACAACTGTCGTCAGATTGTGCATCACCAATGGAATACAGTCCATACAACTCAGTACTTACTCAATCACAACCATCAATGTAATATCAATCAACAAGCAGTCATAGATGGCATATCACAAGTACAGTCGCAAGAACAATTAATGTTATACAGGGTAACACCAAACTAGAACGAAGGATTTCAATCGTTGGACAGTGCTGGTAATATAAAAACTTGTATTTTATACTCATTATTACATTAATACAACCATTTTCAAATAATGAGTTATATAGTAAATGGAGTGGAAGAGGCAAGCGACTCAAGCATTTTTTTTTACTGTAGATACAGCAGACGGTACAATTTTGACTGGAGCCTGAATCAACTTCTTTCGGCGAAACTCGTCGATTTTGAAATTGCACTTTCTGAACATCTATCCAGAGGATTATCCATTTCAGATTCTATCGAGGTAACAAGTTATGACATATTACGAATCTATTTGTCATATGACATTACCTCTCAAATGAATGAGAAATTAATGTTATTAAACCTTCTTTTTTTGCGCAACGAGGGGAAATACCGTTACGCATGCTCAGACTGGACTACGTGGGACTCGGCCGATGGCGTTGCCATACCCACTAAAAACGCCTCCAATCTCCGCTCCTCTTCTGTGCAAGCATCAACTCCAGAACTGTCTTACGGCATTACTTCAGGGCTGGGCTTAACTACGCACCGCTCCCTCATACTTGAGTCCCATTTCTTCTTCTTCTTCCTCTTGTTCTTCTGCCGTCTTCAAATTTCTCCTGCGTCATACTTGCTAGCATGATTTTCCTGCATAAGGCCTGAAACCTTGACGTTCATCTCGATTACCTTGGGAATCCGTTTGCCCGTCAAGAATATCACCTCAGTCTTCTCACGATCTATTCCTGATCCACAATCGGCACACCACCGCGAAATCACGTCCGTCACATCGGATGACTTCGTGGTCGCCTCTTTCTGCTTAGCCACGTCAAGCATGACCGCTAGGTCGTCCGCAAATGCCACTGCGTTTAGTTGAGGAATCGCATTTAACTCCTATAATACCCTGAGGTGGATAGGTCGCGATAGGTGCTGAAGAAACACTCGAGTATAGTTAACAATATATTTATTAACAAATACTCTCGATGTACACTTTGCGTAGAGCCCGCGGTTACAATTAACGGTTTCTCGCTTCGCGGTTACAAGTTTGACTTCTAGGCGATGCATTACGATGCGCGATTCAAGTTCGGACGATGATTGCTCAAGATGTGTCGAGGAACTCTGATCAACTATCGCTGCTAACTACCAATTATTGACTGTCGACTCACGACTAACGACTGACTTTTCGTCAAGACGATGCTGCAGAGGAAAACTATGACGGGGTGTGTCTAAGGATACGAAATCATCAGATTCGTCGAGGAAAAGTAAGAGAAGTGGACGTTACTGTTAATTGGTTGATTTCTAGGTTGGTGGTTGAGGAAGGATGCTAACCGCCCTCGAAAGAAAGTTGCTAATGGGAAGCATCGTACGCGAGAAAAAGCAGATTTCCGGTATCTTCCCGTAGTAGGTAATAAATTAAAGACTATTTGTTCGTTTGAAGAACCTTAGCTAGAGAAATCCTAAGATTCATAGCGGGGCCTTAGGTTAGTTGAAAATATGCTATGAAGATGTTTCGTCATCTGGAAATCATCTTGTCTGAAGGATAGCGTCTTTGTGTAGCAGACCACGGGACAGAAAGCGTTGGGAAGTTTGCTGTCAAGAGCCGCTACAATGACATTTTGAAAAATAAGAAATGGTAAATTCTGATGATGTCACGCAAGTTTCGTAAGTAATCGTGCTCTGCTATTCCAAAATAGCAATATAATAAATATTAGCGGATACTTTTGAAAAAGTACAATGTCCTATCCTTCCACTTTTATTTCTGTTAGATGCATAGTAGTATATATTCGTAGGAGAAGAGGAGGACGAATCGAGAAAAAGAGGATGAATCCCGACATCTTCTCCCGAGAAGAGGACGCCTCATCGTAGAAGGCGAAGGCGCGGTTTCCTGCTGACCACGGAAACTCTCTTATTTGCAAGGTAAGGCAATCTGTCACTATGAAGTCAGTCAACAAAACAATCGTGTTCCGAATTTCACAGTTTCTAAAAAACCAGTTCCTTCGATGCTTCCAGGAGCATCGGAAGGAGAGTTTTTCGTTAAAGCTGGGGAAGATCTGCGCCCGCGAAAACATCAAGAAAGAAGCGTGCAAGTCTCAAGAGCCGAGAGGGAGGGCGAAAAACATTTGGGATTTCTTCAACGGCAGAAATTTATTTATTTCTTTTTCTTGATTTTTTTAAAATAAATTATTATATTTTGATAGTTTGTACTATTTTTAATACTGCTTTATCTGTGTCATTGCTTAAAAATGTAGTAAACAATTAATTTCTCTTTCCTAATCAACTTACAATTAGTTTCATTCTTGCACAATGCTGCCGTTCTTATAATTGCCTATCTCGGCTAAAATGCAAAATACGAACTTTTCCGTAGAACCGTACAATCAGATAAGTTCTTGTAGCGTGAAACTCAATATGTTTTTATTTATGCTAGTGTGCAATCAAACAAGGCTGTTTCGATAGTTCGCGGAGAGACGCGTTCAAAGATATCGCGTCAACGAGAGTCGTAAATTCTCCTTACGATTATATAACTGATCGATCCCCTATTTCTTTTACGATAATAAAGGTGGTTTAAATGATGGTAGACTGGATTAACACGTATAAATATGGTTTATTCAAACAACTCAACTACTAAAATTATACAGTCTTGACAAGGCAGAATAAGCGAGGTAAGAGTGCGAGACGACTCTTCGAACCACGGTGTTGGACTACTTTTCCGCGAAGATGATGCTAAGGAGGAAAACTAGCGATGGGTGTGTCTAAGGAAACGAAAAAAGCTGATTTGTTAAGGGCAAGTTTTCGTTGGTAGAGCGAGGGAATAGATTTCGTTGTTAATTGGTTATTGTCAGGTTGGTGGGTAAGGAAGGGTGCTAACCTCTTTCCAAGGAAAGTTGCTGATGGGAAGCATCGTTCGTGAAATAAAAAACCAACTTTCCGGTGTCAACGCGTGTTAGACAGAAGGCAAGTAGAGTTGGAATTGGAAAGTGATTGTTTTTGGTCTGAAGGACCTTAGGAGTGTATAGGCCAAGATTTATGATAGATCCTTGAGGCTATTGAGAGACCGTGCATCTGGTTGCTGTCTCTCCCGCGGCGTGTGACCTGGTTTAGGTAGAAAATCGCCAGACGTAACAAAGGCAGATCCCTAACCGGAACCTTAAAATTAGGTTCCTGTATATGCTAAGTTCCAACCAAATGGGGGGGGGGGGCAGGCGGCTACGACCGTTAAGGTCCCGGATGGAAGACGATGCGTCGTGAGTTCGAATCCTCGCCCTGGCGGAAATATTTGCGCAAAAGAATGGATGGAACCAAAAAAAATTGCGGGGGAGGCCCAGTGTTTGTTGCGTACCTGCAGTTCCTGGGCCTGCCGCGACCGCTGCAGGGAAGGTCATCGTGGAGGTTTTAGTCGGTTGGAGTCCGACACTACTGCGTCGCTTCTCTCCCCCCGAGAGGCGACGCGGCGTCCGTGCGGATTTCCTCCACGTAAAAAAAAAAAAAAGTTCCAACCAAATAGGACAGAACCCTAATTTTATAGGTTTTTGTATATGCTAAGTTCCAACCAAATATAACAGATCTCTAATTATATAGGTTCTTGTATATGCTAACTTTAGTTGACCAGAATACTTGGCCGCATATTGCATCATCTGTATCCTGAAACAACTAGAACTATGGGCGTGAACACTCTCGTTTCCTCTCTGCTATTAATTATATCGGGAATTGCTACAGATAAAAGTGTAATAGTTCCAAAATTTTGATATTATTATTTTTTCGGTAAGTGGGCGTAAAAAAGTTATGTGATCAACTTCCGGAACATTCAAAAGAATCAATGGAAGAAGAGCGCTCGGCTCACGCTATTGTTAATCAATTAGTTATCTGAAAATTCAGAAGAGTACCAAGTGTGTGCCTCGACTTCGCTTACGCGTAATCGACTCGATTTTAACAATGGATACCAGCAGCCATGAGCACTCGAATCACCGCTGCGTTTTGTTTCACTTTCCGCGCTTGGTTCTTGCGCGGCTCCTGTCGCTATCTCGCGTCACGATTTAACCCGTGTTAAGTATATTGTCATGAGCCGAACTCATAGCTGCGCTTGGCATATCGCAATCTTACGATTAAATTAAGTTTTATGACGTGCATAGTCCCTTTATTGAGTTTTTGTTTAAATAAAGTTTAACATTGTTACGATAAGGGTCGCGATTATCGCTCGTATGGTTTAAATTCTTTGTTTGGTCTATTGGTGGTAGTGACCCGATGATACGCTGCGAACAGTTAATTGAAATTAAAATTAAATACTTAAGATTGCGGCCTGAAAACCTCTAATTGCTAAAGGTACCTAAATTGATACAAATGACATAAATAATTGTAAAATAATTGTAATAATCTATACGTAAATTTATTATTAGTATATATATTAGCACCAATAACGAAATGTTATGAACGTTGTAGTAATAATTTTGCAAACTATTTTGTTATTGATAATAAAAAAGTGTCCTGATTGGACCAACACATCTAGCATAGTGTTGACGAAGAAATTTATTAATATAATAATAATTGGTATTCTGTATAAAATGAATAAAATATACATACAGAATGTACGGATGTATTCGAATGCATCGCAGCAAATTATATCTGTAGCGGCACTCGACAGTAAACTTTCCAGCGGTTTCTGTCCCGTGGCTCGCTACCCAAATATCCCATACTTCGGGTAAGATGATTGCCGGATGTCGAAACATCCTCGCAGTGTTCTTTCAGCTAGCCTAAGGACCCGCTATAAATCTTAGGATTTATTTAGCTAAGGTCCTTCAAACGAACAAATAGTCTTTGTCTTAACAGTCCCTAAACCTATCACCTACTACGGAAAGGTAAGGGGAATCTGTTTTTCTCACGTACGATACTTCCCACTAGCAACTTTATCTCGAGGGCGGTTAACATTCTTCCTCAACCACCAACCTAGAAATCAACCAATTAACAGCAACGTCCATGTTTCTTGCTTTCCTAACGAAGGCTTTCCTCGAAGAATCCGATGATCTCGTATCCTTGGACACACTCCATCATAGTTTTCCTCTGCAGCATCATCGTGACGGAAAGTCAGTCAGAGTCAATAGTTGGTAGTTAGCAGTAATAGTTCCTCGTAACGCATCGCCTAGAAGTCAAACATGTAATCGCGAGTTCTACGCAAAGTGTACATATAGAGTATCTGTTAATAAATATATATTGTTAACTGTATTCGAGTGTTTCTTCCGCGCCTATTACGACCTATCCACCTCGTATCTTTTATAAAAATAGTAAAATATACGTGCCGTAGTTTTATTTATTTTCTTAACGAACGCGTACAATAAACAAAATTTGAAAGAAATGGGTTTATCAAAATTTTACCACTTTCGCTGCATGTAAACATTTTCGCGTAGTTCTACAACTCTTGCGACTGACTTCCTCGTTCGCATCTGTTCCTTGCTCATTGCATTTGCGCCGCTCCTCCAGCTTTTATTCCACGACTGGCCAGAATTTGTTTTCCCTAATCTACTGTATACTAACACGATCTCTTTCTATGGCTTCAAAACAACAAATCGCTCGAAATTTAAATGCCAGATACGAAAATAATAATTTGTATACAGTGTACTTCCTAGTGTACTAACGATTGTATCCTAGATTAGTTACAAATGTGATATATGTATATACATTTCCATTAATCTGTACACTGTACACTATTAATACATGCAGCATAACTTGTATCAATACGGATAGAAACGACGTTTCTCAATTTGGCCACTAATAAAACGTGTTTTTGGTGATTTTGTATTATAATATATTGCGATCTAATGCAATTAAGTATAAATTTGTTGGAATTTCAATAAAATAAATATAAACGAGTTGAAATTTTGTGGTTTAAACGCTTAGGTATTACTACGAAATATCTTACAGTACTTTGCGCCGCCTTTGGAAAAATTTCATATATTTAATATGTTGTTCAGTAAGTATTTGGTACGTAAATCAGTAATCTTAACCGTTGTTGCATATTTGTGTAAGTAAAATATAAATAAAATAGAAATTATTTCATAGTTTTTAGTGGACCTAATTTGTATAAATACAATGAAAGTTATTTTTCACTTTTCAGCTCATTTCAAAGTTGGTAATATTTTTTGAAGAAAAATTTTTTATTCTATATGGAACTATGCACGCATGTACATACTTTTTTCAAACTGTTTGATAGTGCTTCTCAAAACGAATTCATTAACTTTCTATCGACATGACCAATTTCAATTAGTTCTTAAGGTATCCAGTTTATAAGTTTACTGATTTTTACGAAAGAAACTACACTGGAATAATATGGGTCGTGTTCGCACGGTATATGAAATTCGTTTTTTTACAAATATATACAGTAATATAAAAACAATATCTCGCACACCATGATGTTGAATATTAATATAAGTAACTGTATACTGTAGAGCTTTAATTGCAACGTTTTATGATGTGATCGTATGGGACAGAGGTTTTTGAATAGCGGCTCCTTTTTGATTTCATAATTATCAACGGCGATTAGTTTGTATAATTAGAGTTTGATTTATTAAACACCGTGTTTAGGACTCAACTGTTGTCTACACTGTGCATCGATACACAGTCCGTCGAAAAACCGATAGGTCAGGTACTGTTTTCATCTTGAGAAATATTAGGAAAAGTAATAGGATGATTTTATGATACGTTTGGACATTGTGCATTTTCAGTTCTGCTAATTCTTTATTAACCGTTTTGTTTAGAAAGAAAGAAATGATTGATTTGCTAGATGTAGGTCATTGTTGATTCTTTTTCAACATTGTACCTTAACATTTTTGGTCATTATTTACTTCAAGGGACAACACGGCCATAATGACCTTCATTTTCATATATGTTGTTAAGGATATCATTTTAAGTAACTTTTCCTAATAACTTAATCGTCGACTTTTTATAGTTTCCGAGATATTCGTAGAAAGTCATTTCTACTACTATATCGAACTGCGTCGATAAGTATCGACATCAGTGGCAGAGGATGCATCACCATGGCGCGACCGGTTATCTACCATTGTTTCGACCGTTCGTGGAGAGACGCGATTTCGAAGAACCGCGTCGTAAATTCCCGTTACGATTCGAATAATCGACGCCACGAACTGATCGATCCCCTATTTCTTTTACGATAATAGAGGTGGTTTAAATGATGGTAGACTGGATTCACACGTATAAATATGGTTTATGCAAACAACTCAACTACTAAAATTATACAGTCTTGACAAGGCAGAATAAGCGAGGTAAGAGTGCGAGACGACTCTTCGAACCACGGTGCTAGAATACCTTTTCGCGAAGATGATGCTAAGGAGGAAAACTAGCGATGGGAGTGTCTAAGGAAACGAAAAAAGCTGATTTGTTAAGGGCAAGTTTTCGTTGGTAGAGCGAGGGAATAGATTTCGTTGTCAATTGGTTATTGCCAGGTTGGTGGGTAAGGAAGGGTGCTAACCTCTTTCCAAGGAAAGTTGCTGATGGGAAGCATCGTTCGTGAAATAAAAAACCAACTTTCCGGTGTCAACACGTGTTAGACAGAAGGCAAGTAGAGTTGGAATTCGAAAGTGATTGTTTTTGGTCTGAAGGACCTTAGGGGTGAATAGGCCAAGATTTATGATAGATCCTTGAGGCTATTGAGAGACCGTGCATCTGGTTGCTGTTTCTACCGCGGTGAGTGACCTGGTCTAGGTAGAAAGTCGCCAGACGTAACAGATATTCTTTTCAACATGCCGATCCATATCCTTCTAAGTTTTTAGAATCTTCCACCGCAAAACGTCGCTTCAAAATAGAAAACTAAGAGCTATTTGACAGTCACTATCGTGCTATGAATGTGAAAATTGTGACGTAGGTCTATGTATCATACCGTGCTTTAAAATATATCACACTCAAATGTATTATTAATTACTGAAGTTAAAGTATATGCATCATATTTTTAAGAAAAACTATACTTTAGTTATCAAAAACTTCATTTCAATGTGCTTGCGTAGAGAACAGCACATTGCAGTGGTTTATCGTTTACGCGTATTTCGCGTCAAACTCAGCCGTACAGAGAAACAGCCCCGTGCAAAATTCAGCCGCACCTAAGAGGTTAACAACTAAAAAGGAGTCTCCGTTACACACTCGTCGTCCGCACTAAGGAAGGAAGTTAGTTCCTATTATCCTTTTCTATGTTCGACACATCTAAGATCTCAGTTTCACGAAATAGGATTGATTTGCATAAGGCAAATCACGGATATGGGTCTTTGATTTTAATATAGCTTCGAAAGATATTTTACATAGAAGCAATTTTATCGTGTTTCAACCGTTTTCTGAGCAGGCTCTGATTTTCGAGATAACAGTTATTTTAGAACGAGGCTGATGTAAAATCTAAACACTTTGTTAATAGCGACATGGGTATATCGGTAAGAAGTAATATCTGGGATATATCTGAATATCTCAAAAAGCCTTTTAGATTAAAAAGTAAAGTACAATATAGAGGCTTTGAATTGCAAGGTCAAACAAGCTTATATTTCAATGTACTCCGAAGTTTATTTTTACTATTTATTATATTTATTTTAATTGTACGATAGAAGGTAATGAAAAGAAATGCACATAAACATGTAATACTGTTCTGATCTCACAAAGACGATCTGTAAGTTTGTATTTCTAATCTAAGAAATTCCCTGGCGCATTTACTTTCCAAAGCATTAAATACTCATATCGCTATCGTTTATCATCGAAACGTCTATGAATCTGCATTATCTTTATCCTAAAGTAGCTGTTATTTTGGAAGCTAAGCCTATTCTAAGTTATATAAAACTGTAAATTATAAAATCATATCATGGTAACGTTATTACCGAAAAGATAGAAGGGCATGAAATATAATACCAAACATAATAGTTATAAAACGAAGCCTTTCTAAAATGCGTCACAAGAAGTCAATGTCACAAGAAGTCATTGCATCGACTCACTGAACAAACCAAGTGGTTTACTATGAACTGTGCTTTTATACATTAAACACCTCTAACAACTAATATTCTTTAGACCCATGCACATTAAGACGTTTTTGCTGGTTCTAGTAAGTACTCTTACGCGCTCTTCAAGTTTGGCACCAACTTTTTTAAGCGTCATCTATATACATACGTAGGATCTTTGGATGTGTTGGTTCTTCTAGAGTAAGGACAAGGAAGGATATTGTATTTAAATGAAGTTTAATTCTATTTTAAGAAGCGATACCCAATACAAAAACTGACTACAATATCTCCGTACGTCGTATACTAACACTCGGCTCACAGCTTCTGCCTTCCAGGTCAAAAAATGCTGACCCTCAACCCTCGCACTCTTCTCCCACTCCTTCTCTCATTTAGTTTTTACGTCACCAAAACATACTCTCTCACTTACACACACTCTCTCTTTTTCTCGCTTCTCCATCACTCTTAAGCCTCTTAGTTTATTCCTTAGACTCTAATCTAAATATCTAGAGTAAGCCTGTATCATCCTTTTCCGATACTACACATATATACAGGACTATCTTTTTTTTTTTTTTTTACGTGGAGGAAATCCACACGGACGCCGCGTCGCCTCTGGGGGAGAGAAGCGACGCGGTAGTGTCGGACTCCAACCGACTAAAACCTCCACGATGACCTTCCCTGTAGAGGGAGGCCCAGGAACTGCAGGTAAGCAACAAACACTGGGCCTCCCCCGCAACTTTTTTGGTTCCATCCATCCTTTTGAGCAAATATTTCCACCAGGGCGAGGATTCGAACTCACGACGCATCGTCTTCCATCCGGGACCTTAACGGTCGTAGCTGCTTGCCCAGCACATATACAGGACTATCTACGTAACTCGGAACCCACACTCACGAGTACGTTGAAAATGCCAACAGCGTAATATGTATGCTCAAAAAAATAAAAAGGAGAGTAATATATTTCCACTATGTAACAAATTTTATGTTTTATTAAAAGGATCTTGAAGCTGAATTTGTATAGTAGAGACTTTATCATGTTTAATAGGTATTAATAAAACATCTGCGAATGCAATACCATTTTTATTTGCACCTGTGTTGAGGTGAAATGAACGCAGCACATCGCTGCAATAAATATTAAGCGACAAAGAAGAGTTTATTTTTGAGTGAAATGAGACATTTTTTCTCATATGTTACGTTTCATGAAAGACGATTTAGGCGTATACGAAAATTCTTATTGTAAAGTTAGTGAAAACATTCTTCTAGCTGTATTGAATTGGAAACTTTTTCGATATCGATCAATAGCGCTCCAATGCATAGACTGGCGTGTCGTATCATGACATTTTATAGAAACTGTTGATAAGCTGTCTATAAATTTTTCAATAAATATTTATCACAAAACGTCAAATTAATATTTTATATTATTCCACAAATATATATAGTCAAAATGTTTGCTTCAAAATAAATAACGAATACGATAGTTGTGCTTCTAGTTTATGTTAGAGTATTCTTAGAGCATTCATGTTATCATCATAAAAACTAAAAACCATATCCCAATATTTTTATTATTTTATTGGCTATTATTTGAGGCTTGAAGAAGTGACATATTTCGCAAAGCCATCTGGTAAGTAGAAAATCCACTTTTCCAACGATCATCCGGTAAATATGAAATATGAATAAATCTCTAGCTATGTAAATTTCGAAGATACCAAAAACGTTTGCACTTTTTTTAAACACATCTGCTCGCCTATTCGCTTTCTCAATACCATATCCTTGCTTTCCAAAGGAACTTCCGAAATATTATGACCGTTGCTGGATAATTTCGAATTATACAAAGAAGGTAAAAGCATTGGTAATGAGTGCTGTAAATTTTTCTTTTCAAATGAACTCTCCATCACTACATTGCTGTATTTTAACTGATTTCAAGGAAGAGGCTAGAACAGTTTCTGAGGAATAGAATCATTCCAACCATTCCAATCGTTCCAGCGTCTGATAAACACCCAACGATAACCCCTCCCGAGGGACTAAAACCTCAGTATAAACAACCCTCCAAAATTAGCGCTCGATATCTTTTTGTTGTAACACTTTGAACCGTCACTCTGTTGAACTACAATAATAAATTCTGTTACCATATACAAAGTTCAATTTTTTCACCTTATTTGTGAAACGTTCGAACTGCGACGCGAGGAGATCTATCGGTTTCGTGATTTCTTATGTCTCCTACGTGATACCGGCACGTGTGCTTCGTGGGGCGACGCTGTGTCACATTAGACTGTTCGACACGACCGCAATTTTTCAACTTTGACCTCAATTTATAGCAAAATTACAAAAGCTATACGATTCCTGTTGGGTTCAATAAATTCCGTAGACTGCAACTAATACATTGATATACAATAGCTTGGCAATATCAATTTCCATATATCTATAAATGTTAAGTAAAGCTGACGGGACCAGGTTTGGCCCTAATTTTGTACTCATTTCGATTTTTCTAAAAAAATGAAGGTCTGACGCGAATTCTGACCATCGCACGCAATTCTGTGAACATTTGTCTATAAGAAACGTTCATAGCGCGAATCAAACAATTTTTAAATTCCGTACAGAAAAAAAGAATAGTCATGCATGTTCGTCGGAGAACAACGGCGCGCGTAAGGAACATGCACGACGAAAATAGTGTTAGATCACGTTAAATTTTCAAAATGGACTGACAAAAGGCCAGTATGTATGCCAGCTACTTCGAAAAATCACAGGTGTGTTATTGTTCAGGGGAAAAATAGTAAATTAAAGCCAGACACTGTTTTTTTTTATAATGATGCTAAAAAGGGGGTTGATTTATCCGATCAGATGTCATCCTAATAATAGGAAATATAATAAATGTTGATATAATATTTTATAGTTATTTTATTATATTGTTACGTTTTTACTATTGTATGTTTGCTAATAATGTTGAGATAAAATAATATAAACCTATTTTGTGAAATACGTGTGTGGCCCGTTGCCGCCCCACGGAACAGACACGTGTGACCCGCCGATGGAGCTCAACGTGTTAAAGGGTGCCGCAACCACGGTGGTGCGTTGAGTTTTTAAATCTCGTAAGTGGAGGGTAGCACTCACTTGGCACGACAGGTCTTTTTATTGCGAAAGCCAACGGTATCGATGTAAAGAGACGCGCACGAGTCTGTCAGGCGGTCGTCATCTTGGTATGGCGGCCCCATTATTCAGAACAGGATTATAGAATCATCATTGGCTTGGTGCCGATGTACAAACTGGTGGGGCCACCTGTACATACAACGATACGTAGCCTTAGTTGAGTATATTGAACGAGTCGTACCATCTGGGGACTATTACAAGTCATGATAGTTAGTGACACCTATAGAGATGGGCGCGTACTATGGTGTAGCGAAAGCCATATGATAATCTGCAGTGTTAAGAGTACTCATTCTCTTCACTTTTGCCTAACGCCCTTTTAGTTTAAAATTGGGAGAGTGGGTCCATTCCAATTATAAGCGTTAATAGCATGGAATAAGCCGGATTGGGAGGAATTTACTAAGCGAAAGTACCCAACAAAATGGCGGTTTACGAAGTATTGTTCTTGATACGCCATGTTATCGTACGGGTCGGTATTTCTCCAAGCGCGGTACTCGAGGACCATTCGCAAGTCGAGAAGAGGTCGCCACATTACGGACCACTTGTTTATTGACAGAAACAGAGTCTGCTCTAAGTACACTCCTCGTCAAATAAATAGCCCATGTGTGCTATCTTTAATTTCTCAAGGACGCGTGTAAAGTTTTTGGTCTGTAACGTATAATATCGAAACATTATAAGCTTAGAATATGCGATTCGTTGAACATAATTAAAAATATTATGAGGTTTAGTGTGTAACGAAAAAGATTATTTTATTTTAAGAACGAAATGATAGCACATTTACAATAAGAAAATAATAATCAACATAAATTCTAACTAGCAATAATTACTTATTAAACATATATACTTATTTAATAATGGGTACATCCCCCTTTATTTTCTATTACTTTTATTGTACGATTTAGTATCGATTTATATAGTTTCTGGATGTAATTTTGACTTACAGTATCCCATTCGCGTACAATTGCTTTTTTAAATTGTTGAACGTGTTGATACTGCATTCCATTCGCGTATACGTCGTGAATAAGATCTGCCCACCAATTTTCAATAATATTAAGGTCAGGGGAGCGTGCAGGTCACGGCAAAATAGATATATTATTTTCATTGAAGTATGATTGGACCAATCTCGATGTGCGCACAGGTGCATTACCTTGTTGAAAGATGTAACTAGGTCCATAAGTGCGTTCTACATGATTATTTATTTATGTACCGGCCATTATTCATTCTCCCAACGATGAACTTGATACTCGTCTTGCCAAAATAACCGATGCCTGCCCAAACCATCACGCTGCCTCCTCCCATTTGTCGTCGAATTGCCGACATTGTCTCTTTTCTTGACTCGTGAAGATAATATTGGAACTGTGCGTTTCTGGTTGCCCACTAATTCTTTAGTCCTGGACACCAGATTTGGCTGCGGGTTGAGTTTCCGCGTCTTTTGTGCGGAAAGTCTTACGCTGCTGTAAATGTCTTTTGTCGTCTTTTGCGTTATTATTTTTCGTTTAGTAGCTTTTTTTGTCGAGTCGATGGCGGGTTCCGCTTCCTTGCTATTGACTTCATTATCGTTGTCTCCCATTTTTTTATTTATTTATTTTTATTTATAATGCTGATGACATGTGCACTATTTTCCACTTATTATCACTTGTTATCACTTTTTTCTACCTTTTTTGTTACTATCACTGAATGACTGTATGGATTGACGTGCTCACTGACAGGACCTACGCCTGGTATCCCTTTTGGGCTGAGAGGTCCGTTCTGTTCGGTGGTTCATGGTCGACTGACGAGAACGAGTGCGCTCAACGCGGTATGACAGTTGGCTGAAATAAGTAGTTTTGTTATTTACTTTTACTGTTCAAAAAAAATAATATTAAAAAAATACAAATGTATGTAAAAATGAGAATGATATAATGTATGATAATAGTTACGTAATACTAAAACATTTCTTTTTCTCGATGCTCAAATTATAGATTATTAAAAACTAGACTATTAAGGAAAGAAAAAAAATTGAAAAAATAAAAAAGCCAATACCACATGGACAATACCATACCAGTTCCCAACAGCTCAACCATCTGAGTACTATCCGTGCCCAGTGTTGCTTAACTTTCGTGATGAGACGAAAACGAGTGCTTTTTTAATTTTAATTATAACGTTTATTGCCCAAAGAAATACATATTTTGTATATAAGGCCTAAAATTCATACTGTATCGAATGCTTTTTCAAGGCAGACAGCTCCTTGTTGCTTTGAATTGAGAGCCCACCAGATGTCCAACGTTAGTTTATTTATTGCGTGGAGTGTGGAATGTTTGTGTCGCAAGCCGATTTGATTTTCTAGGATTACGTTGTTTTTTATGCGAAAGGAGACTAGGGGGTTGTTTATGACTATTTCGAAAACTTTGCTTATGTTGGGTAGGAGGCTTATAGGTCGCAGGTTTGATTTTGTCTTTGTTTACCGCGTCTTCTTTTTTGATTTTGCACTCGCCTGGTCACTGCGCCAATGCATTTTACGCATCGATAATTAAGATTACAGTTTTGTGAGATACGACATAACAGTTGGTATTATTGGTTGGTAATCTTTCTGATTTTTCCTCATTTCATCCTAATGCAATTTAGGCAGCTAATTTTTAGCACGTTACTAATATTGCTTTGAGGGCAATATTAGTATGCAATATTGATATTATAAACATATGATAATGAATGGATTTGTAGAAAAACTACTTCCTCTTCGAATTCAATGGGTTTTGAATATATCGTAAAGTTCAACATACTGAATAATTTTTTCCTATGTATATAACCGGCGATCGGCCTAGTATCCGAGATATTCGCAAATAACTGTCGATAGTACCATAGTATTAGAATTTTTCCTGTGTCCTTTGGTCCTCCCGTTATTTCGCATTCTTCTATTACATATCTCAGGCCTTCTTCTTTCCTTTTATATAGCCTGCATCTCCTTTCTTTCACTTCTTTCCAGTATTCCCTGTCTTTGGTATCGTTTCCACATCTGAATCTTGTTAATATTTTTCTGTCCTTCCACTTCATCCTCCCTTCTAAGTATTTTGGTAACTCTCCTTTGGCGATTTTTCTGTAGTGTGTGTTATATTTGGATTCCCTTATCCTTTTCTCCCTCTCTTCTGCTTCTCTCTTTCTTCTTTCTTCTATAATTTGGTCTACTGTCATCCTTTCTTGCTCATCTCTTGCTTCCATCCGTGTCTCTCCATTTCTCATTTCTTCTAATCCCTTCTTTCTCTTTCTTGCTCTTTTCCCTTCTTGACCATCTCCCCAGTTTCTCTCTCTTTCCTTTATGCACTCCTTTACTAATTCGTTTTTTGATTCTATGGCTTTCCCTTCATACCTTGCTGCTCTTCTTAATGCCTTTTCTTTTATTCCTGTAATCTAGCATTCTTCTGTCAAGATATAATTTGGTGTTGTCATATCTAAACCTAAGATCCATTTCACATATCTTCTTTGTATTCTATCCAGTCTTTCTTCCATGTTCTAGTCCCATACCTCTGCTCCAAACAGCGCCACGCTCTTTACCAGTGCTCCAAACATCTTCATTCTTCTCTTGTAATCCTGTTTGAATATTTTTTCTTCCACGCTCCATGTTTTCTTCATTGCTATTGTTGCTCTCTTTTTCCTGTATTGCTCTTTCTTCTCTTCTTGTTTCTTCTTTTTTCGAAAACTACTGTCTTGGTCTTTTCCGTGCTCAGTTCCAATTCTGTTTCCTTTAGAAATTTTCTGAATCTCTTCAGCATTTCCTTTAGCTCCTCTTCTCTATTCGCCATCAGCGCAATATCGTTTGCATATGTCAGTGACCATACCTTTCTTTCTCCTACCAATATGCCCCCGGTTTGTTCTTTCCTTAGTTCTTCTTCCAGTCCTGCTACGTAGATGAATAACGTCGGGCTCAACGAGCATCCTTGTCTTACTCCCCTCACTGTCCAAAATACATTTGTATTGTGGTTCTTGATTTTCTGCGTATAATTCTTTTATCCTTCGAGTTAGTTTTTCGCTAATCCCCATTTTTCTCAGTTTTCCACCAATTTCCCTCTGTTTAGCCTGTCGAACGTCGCTTTTAGGTCCGCAAAGCATACATATAGTTTCCCTTTTTCTCTACTCAACTGTTTGTCTATGATATGGTTTATCACAAATACCGCGTCTACCACTCCTCTTCCTTTTCTAAATCCGAATTGGCTCTCTTCCAGAGTGGTTTCAATCTCTGCCTTCAGCCGTTCATCCAGCATCCCTGCGTAGAACTTGTATGCTGTGTCCATTAATGTTATTCCTCTGTAACTTTTCGTTACTCTCTTGCCCCCCTTCTTATATATTGGACATATTACTCCTTTCTTCCAATTTTCTGGTATCCTCTCCCCATTCAATATTTTCCTTAACAAATCCCACAACGCTTTCCCCACTTCCTTCGGTGCATACTCCCGTACCTTATTTTCTAACCCGTCTTCCTCCATTGCTTTCTTCTCCATCGAGTTTCTTAGTTGGTAGATCACCTCTTCCTTCTCTATATTATCTTCTCTCTCCTGCATTATTTTCCCCTCTGCTCGTTGTTCCTCCGTTTTTCTGTCCTCTTTGTGCTCTGTTCCTTCTAAGATTTCCATAAAGTGATTTTTCCATTCTTCTTCGCTTATTTCTTCATCTATACTCTCTTTTCCTCTTCAATATTTATTTATATATTTCCACGCTTCTTGTTCTGTTTTGATCTTCTTGATTTTCTCCGTTTCTTCTTTTTCGTGTCTTTCCTTTCTTTGTTTGCACCACTGTTTGAATGCCTTTTTTCCTCTATGAGCGCTTCTCTACTGCATTTTCCTTTCATAAACTTTGTCATCTTCTTTCTCATCTCTTTTTTCCTCTCTTTCCACTCCTTGTCGTACCACACTTTCTCTCCCATGCCCCATTTCCTTATTTTCATTCTTTTCTTTGGCATTGCTTCGTTTATCTTCTTTTTGATTTCTGTCCACATTTCCTCTACTGTTCTTCCACTGCAGGTCCAGTCTTTACATTCCTCCAAGTATTTTTCCACACTTTCGTTTGTTCATTCCCTTTTCTCCTTTTCTTTTTCTTTCTTTTACTCATTTTTTTGTAATTCCGGCCCCCCTAATTCTATTTCTAACGGCATGTGGTCCGACTCTGTTCTTTTTCCTACTTTCATGTCAATTATTTCTTCTGTCACCTCCTGGTTGCCAACCACATAGTCTATTACTGAGTTTCCTCTCTCCCCAATATGAGTCCACTCCTCTCCTTCTGTACCTCTGCCATTGATTGTCGTCCAGCCTCTCTCTTCCAGATACTTTAGCATTGTTCTTCCTTCGATGTTTATTGTCTTATTTTGATCGCCTGTTTTTTTCTTTCCCTAGGTCCTCGTTTATCGGTCCTCCCTCTTCTCTCTTTCTTGCGTTCCATTCTCCGCCGATGATCATCATTTCCTCTTCTCCTCCGTTTACTCTTTCCTCTATTTTTTCCATGTCTTTTTTGTGTCTTGATTCTAAAACACCATTACCCTATACGTCTTGACATTGTATATTATTATCCTTTCAAATATATTATCGCTTATTTCTTTATATTCTATTTCTCTTAGTTCTTTATTTATACCCGTTATTATTGCCCCCTTTGCTCTTCCTTTCTTCCTTACCCTCATTGCTGCCCTGCATTTCCTGTCGAATTCTTTGGGGTAGTCTATATTTTAATTTTTCCCATTTGTCTTCCTCTATCCATGTTTCCGTGAGTTCGATCACTTCAAATGTCTTGGGATATTCCCACACCTCTTTGTCCTTACTTATTAGACACTTATTAGACCTGTTACATTCCAGAAGCACATTTTCATCCCCTTTGTAGTCCCCCTTTTTCCCTTTTCTCATTTTTCTTCTCTTCTCTTTCTTTCTTCCTCCAGCCTCTCTTCATTTTCGTTCCATCTGTGCCATTTGTTTTCTGTACTATTTTTAGTTTCTTGTATCCTATCTTTACATATTCGCCCTTTTCCTTCTTTCCCTGGCTGCCCTTGTTATGTGTTACTGTACCTCCCTTTCTTTTCTTGTCAGATCATCGTTTATGTATACACCCTTCTCCAATTTACTTTTCTCCTTCATTATCCTTATTTTTTCCTCCATCGATTTCATCGTTGTCACTATTATTATGTTCTTGTCCCCCATCTTTATCATATGTGCTCTTTCTACTTCTGCCCCTATCCTTATTTTTTCTTTTATGATCTCCTTTACTGTCTCTTCATTGCTTCATTCGTTCCAATCCACTCCTTTGATTACTATGTTTCTTCTTCCTTTCTCTCTCTCTCTCTCTCTGCCCTGTCCTGGTCCTCCTCAATTCTTCTAATTCTGCCCAATAATTCTTTCTTTTCCCTTTCCCACTCTCCTTTCTCTCTGGCTCTCTCACTTTCCCTTCTTTCCCTTTCCTCTTTCATTTCCCTCCTCATTTCCGCCACCTGTTTTTCGACTATACCTTTTACTTCCTTGATCATTGCCACGAATCCTTTTTCCATTTTCTGTATTTTTTCCATCATTGCCTCCATTCCTTTCTCCCTGGTTTGTGTCTCTTCTTCTGTCAAGCTGTAATCGTCCAATGTATTTTTGAAGTCTGCCTTATTTTCCAGTGTATTTTAAAGTCAGCTCTACCAGTGCTCCTTCGTCTTCCTCTGTTTGTCGCCACCTGTCGTTTCTCTACCTTACTTTGTTTTGCCGCGCTTGTGCTCTTCTTTTCTAGTTTTCCTTATTTGTAACTCTCTCTCGTTCTTGTCTTCTTTTTCGCTTTTCTTTGGCTTTCTCCTCGTCTGCTCCTTCTTTATTTTCCCTTCTTCGTGTCACTTTGTGCTTCCTTTCCCTTTTTCCCTTCGCACATCATTTTTTCCACACAGCTCTTCGTCCGCGTGTTACCCTCGCCCCGAACCGAACCGAAAGTCCGACACTCTATATAATATAAGTGTATATAACATCTGTACTATATGCGAATTCACCGCTAATGTACATCGACCTTATTAGCACCTGTTCTATAACTGACCATATACCAGATCAGTGCCTTTCTATTCTTCGAATGAACTTCTGGTTCTCACGAACATCCATACTGAACTTCAATTCGAATAGTATGACCTTTATTTGCCATACCGCAAAGTCGAATATCATGAGTTGAAATAGGTTTTATGATAGTTTATTTTCTGGTAATCGCTTACGGATAGAATGTCTACAGTGAGTCAGTACATTTATTTCCTTTTGAATCTGATTTGTTCGATTTCTTTATTTATATGTTGTTTCCAAGCAAATTTGTATGGATGTAGGTGGCCCGGGCAAAGATCTGACTATCTAACTGTTTTGATTTGCGGTATGATGTGGTGGTTGAGTATGATATGAGGTGTAGAATATTTCCTTAATGTGAATTATAGTGAGGTCGCATTTATTAACAAATTATTTAGCTCTACGTGTAAGTCACTCTCTGAAGAACTCGACAACCTACTCGCTTGCTTGTTTGTTTTCTTCTGATCGCTTCTAAACACTTCTAAAGGCTTTTAATAACTTCTAACCGCTTTTAATCGCTTTTTCCTCAACTGAGACCTTTCTTTTTTTTTTTTTTATGTGGAGGAAATCCGCACGGACTCCGCATCGCCTCTGGGGAAAAGAAGCGACGCGGTGGTGTCGGACTCCAACCGACTAAAACCTCCACGATGACCTTCCCTGTAGCGGTCGAGGGAGGCCCAGGGACTGCAGGTAAGCAACAAACACTGGGCCTCCCCCGCGCCAATCTTGATTCGTCCATTCAGAACTGTTGTCGCGGTGTGAGGTTATGCCGCACCGATGCACTTCGCGGGGGGCCGCCGTGCAAGGCAGTCCGGATCCCCTACCGAACTGCTTGACGGCCCATGGGCGCTGGGTTTGTCAGCGCCTAAGATTGGATCCCGCCGGGCCTCGCCGGGGCGCGTCCACGGTCTCTGCCGCGACCTCGCCTGCCGATCCTTTCCGGGTGGGAGTCCCGCTCCCTTACCCGTTCTGTCGCTTCCTTCCGGAGCATTACCTGCTCGCAGAAGGAGACGACGGCGCGCCTTCCGCTCTCGCTCGTCAGCATCGCGTTGAAGATCGCCGGCGGCGAGAGGTCCGGCCCTATTTCCATTGTGAGGATGCGGCGCGGCACAGCCCACGCGGGGCAATCCCCCAGCGTGTGCTGCGCCGAGTCCACGCCAGTATCGCAGTGGT